>JAGDQP010004159.1:76264-87448 GCA_022664845.1 Lepisma saccharinum
AAAGAACTTGGCTCCACTTTTTGCACCTCTGGTGTTTTTGTTCGGATATAATTTACAGATCTGTCGACGTCTATGGAGGTGACAAGTTCAATTCATTTTGAGGTTAAAATGAAAGCAATCGAACTAAATATCACTAAAGTGAACATAAAATCGTCCTACATCTTACTCCAAAAATGCAATTTAAATTTTAAGACTCCTTAATAATTTATCCCACTGGTCATCAATTTTAAGCCTTGAGTTCCAGTTCATGGCAGTTATACCTTCCACGTCTATAAATCTTGCTTCTTTTCCTTTTCCGACAGTCCTATTTTCCTGTCCTAACCCTTTGAATGAAGTGATTTAATTTTATTTTTGAGGCATTTAGGGAAGTTTGGTTCAGACCAGATGGGTGATGATGGCATTATTGGTGGAATGAAGAAAGTGGGAGAAACGGGAGTACTAAGAGAACAGCCACGGACACGGTGTTTGTTCCGCACGGTGCATTGCATGAGCTGGATTTGAACCGAGGAACCGAAGCGCCAGAGTTGAGTTCTGTAACCGTTGAGCTACTGCAAAACAGACGATATTAGGAGTTTAAGTCACTATCACAGTAAAATCATTTAACTACTGGGTTGGTGCGAGTGGAATGTGGGCTCCAGGCTAGTCATGTCCAAAAGAAAAAAAAACATTATCTGGTTAATCAAAGTAGTTGCCGTGTATAGCCACACACTCTGGCTACTGTTCAGCCAACTATTGAATTCCGTGGCAAAATAAACTTCGAGTCTGTGATGGGAAGAAATTCTCAACTGCAGTTTGCACTGCCCAATCATTAGGGAAGATCATCCGTTTCAAGAAGTGATCGAGATCAGGTCAGATAGGGGGAATTCAGCTGAGTGAGGAAGGGTTTTATATTGCAACACTTTGAGGGCATCCAGTGTTCTTTGCGCGACATTTGGGCGGTCATATTGATGTAACATGAGGAAACCATGTCCGTGAAATATTCCTTGAAGCTTACAGACAAGTTTCCGAGGAATTTCATGTAGTTCTGCACTGTAACGATCTTCAGCGATGTTTTCCCCTTGCCTGAGATTGACATGATAGATATGGACCCCTCCGAGCATAAACCACCTACAAGCAACAACATCTTTCGTGAGTGGTGAGTTAATTTATGACACCGTCCTGGACATTGATCACCATCCAGTCATTATCCTGATCATTTAGGTTTGTAATAGCAGATTCATTTTTCATTTGATGTGACAATCAATTGCAGGCAATCCTCCCTCTTATTTCTTATACTTACGAGGCAAGTTTTTCGGTTCGATCAGGAATGTTTTCATAAGACTTCGTATATATATTTGTACTCCGATGCTGATAACGCCTACAAAGTAATTCGACCTTGTATGTCCGCTAGAGAGCGTTAAAGTTTGGAGCAAAGGGGAGACCGCTGCAACGGCTCCCACAGTTTCGGTCTGAACAGACATTTATTACTCAAAATATTTATATGAAAATATCTGATAATGCTGACAAAGACTGCAAAGCCACTCCATCGTGTAACAAATAATTAGCAGATACAGGCCAGTATTTTGCTTCACAAATGTAAGTAAGAGTTTACACAAAGAGAGTAAAACAGAAGGGAGAATCACAATTGGCACAAGGGCAAAAAACACATTAAGGCAACCTTCAAAAGCACACTCCAAAAATGATATTAATCTAAAAAAAATCTGAATTATCGAGGTGGGGTAACTCCCCCCCTCTCTACGTACATTCCTATCCATGACTGTCAGCAACTTCAAGCCTGTAAAACGAAATGGCATTTCACACCGTGTCCATGGGTGTTATTTTGAAGGTTGCTCTATGTGCCTTGTTTGATTCTCCCAATTGTTTTATTCTCTTTGTAGACAATACTCACTTGCATTTGTGAAGACAATGGCCGATATCTGCCTAATTATTAGTTACACAGTAGAGTGGCTTTACAGTCTTTTCTACCACTGTCAGGTATTTTCGTGTGTATATTATGAATAATGAATGACTGTGCAAAGCGAAACTGCGACAGCCGTTGCACCTGCTTCACGGGTATTCTCAAATTGCTCCAAACTTTAACGCCCTTTAGCGGAAAACGAGAGGTCGAATTACTTTACAGGCATTATCAGCATCGTGGTACTAATATAAATATGAAGTTTTATATAAAAAATCTGTTGAAACCGCGGATGGCGATTCTTGTTAGCCTGTGTCGACTCATGTGACACTGACACCCTTGATTCTAACTTTTTCACCTTACCGATCACATGGAGGTGCCAACAGACAGTAGCAAGGTGTAGGCTTAACTCGTCTGCATTGGCGCGAACATTTTTCATAGGTTCCGCTTCCACGGTGCTCCTAAGCAGTTCGCCTAAACTTAAGTTTGTTCTCCTTTTGCAATGTTATGTCACTGGAACGAAATATGAGAAACCACTAGCGAATGGTGCGTTAATTTGCCATTCCTGTCCCAAATGTATTGTTAATGGTTTTGCGGTTTGTTGTGCAACACACCGCAATTGGAATGCTTAAAGAAAACTCACTTGCAATTGTGTGGCGTCCGTAATGTAAGATCCTGTTAAACAACACACTGCCTTCTAATTGGGACCCCTAGACTGTTTACCGGACGTATACAGAGTTTGTGACGTTTGACGCGTACCCTCAATCGATCTATGTATTGAATTGCTGCCGCGCATTTCCCAGAAGCCGTCAATGCGGTCATTGGATTCGCGCAAATCCAATGCATCTCGTGTGACAGAAGCACAGTTAATTGAATCTTGGTGGTAGAATTCAATTAATTAATTATTTGTAACCAAACTGGTGTTTTCAAATTTCTGAAAGATCACTTCCATTAACCCTTCCATTGTTCTGCAACCTATTGTATCAGTTAACGTTCCTATTTTGAGTGACTTTTCTCTTAATTTCTGTTTAACCTCGAGTTCCTATTAAGGTTATTTCTTTACTATGTACAGAATAACTACTTGTAATGTTAAATTTGAACCAGCTAAAGTATATTCTATTTAACTATATATACTGGTTGAGGTAGTCAGTAATAAGAATTTCTTTATTTTTCTTTGAGGATAAGAATCATGTTTTACTGCATTATTGATATGTTCCTTACAGAATTAAGTTGTCTTATTTTTTTCGAAATATATAATTTAAGAGTTAGTCTAAAGGTATTTGTGCATCTACGAGATTATGAAACTACAACACCAAATGCTTTTTGTTTGAATAAATTAAACAATTATATGCTTTGAGATGCACTAGATCTCGCCTTGCGGAAAAAAATATATCTTTCCAGTTATATATAAATTTGTTAAATTGGGGGGATGTCTATAATGGCTAAATGATGCTAAGGAGGGGCGTTGTACGTTTTTGATTCCTTAGAAGCGCCGTTTAAAATCAGAGTTTGCTTATCCTTGCAAAAATACAAGCTTTTGACCTGTAATATCCAATTATTTTTTTCCTTGCTAGCTAGTGATTCGTTTTGGCATTTTGTTCTTCTATGAGTATTTTAAATACAGAACCAGACTATAAGAGAGAAAAAAGTAATTTAAAAATAATTAAAGATTCTCTAATATAAATTGAATGTTAGAGAAACACATGCTTTCACAAGGATGCAGTAAATGCATGTATATGAAGGTGTATACTACACACCATGATGGTAATATAAGGAACATGTAAAGATATAACATGTAAGGACAGAAAACGAAAATGGAAGTAATTTACTTATTTAAAATCCATATAATAAAATGACAAGATACACATTTATTTGATCTCCATTTTATCCAACGATCTACTTTGCTTGAAGTGCAAATAATCTAAACATTATGCTCCCATTTTTTTGTTCATTCTGTTGTCTGGGAAATAGTAAAATTGTATGTTTTAATGTTATTTGATTAAATGCATATTTATTCAAACAAAAAATTCCCTTTGGACAACAAATGTTTTTTTAAGGGAAGAAAAATACTTACGCATGCTGTTGTCATCTGGTTTGGCCTGACCTTTCGAGAAAAGAATAAGTCTAAATACATTAGTTTTTGCATTATAAACGAAAATCAAACATAATAATATTTTGTTCGACATTTCGTATAAACCTTTATTAACTTTGTTACCATCTTAAAAATTTTAATATTTTGATCTATACAATATCACATTTTCTTATCTTGAAATGTTTATGTACAACGTAGGTTAAATAGTTACTCCCAGAACAAGACAAAATATTGCTAAATTATTGTAATTAACTTTGAAGTTATCACACCTATGTGAACCAGAGGAACGTAACTCCAGAAATGCTGTAATCATTTTCATGGATGTCTGTTCATAATTTTTCAGTCTCACTTGTCAAATCGACGTAACTCCACATCTCCTCATTGGCGTTAACGACAATGAGAAGTGCAGTTACTTCGATTTCACACCACGTGAGGCTGAAAAATTATGAACAGGCATCCATGAAAACGATTACAGCATTTTTGAGTTACATTTCTCCGGTTCTCATACAATAGCAATTTCCTATTATATCATATTATATCTTCTTATAATACTAACAATTTAGGTCTGTTTGACAAATGAAGAACACAGGAAAAGAACGTACTTTGTCCATTTTCTTGAATTTACAAACGAGCATTTCAAAGGTCAACAATTATCATTGCGGATAACTCCACATCAATTAAACATTTGCTGGTAATACACAGACTTTTTATGACTGTTACCTTCCTATACTATTGCTTGTTAGGTAGACTTTTCAAAGAGCAAGCAGATGGTCCTATTGTGTCAGTTTGGCCCAAAATGGACGAAGCACATTATTTAACAGTGCTCTTAAATAAAAACGTACACACTTAACAATAAAATTGCTGTCTCGCTAAGAGGACTTAAGGCAGTAGGACGTTCCTACTCATGCAGGTAAATGAGACTGATCAGGTTTTCAAGTCTTTGTGATTCTGCCCAATATAGATAAGAAAACAAATGCGAAGTTTCATAATATTATTTTTTTAAATAAAGCTAAGTATATTATTTAGAAGTGCGTAACTTTACATGATGATGCTTATCTAAGAACCTAGTAGTCAATGTACATTTCTCTTTTCGAAAATATTTAATAAATGAATTCTACTGCAAACAATACAATTAACGTTTTATTAGTACGCTTTAACCTCGTACCTATTCAACATTTTCGAGCAGTTAATTCTGTTTATTTCGGATAAGCACAGGTGACACGGTTTTAAGTTTGGTTAGGCCATCCATTCGATCTAACGTTTGCTGCGATTTTCCTCTGTCTTATCAGGCTTACTTCTGTTCGATAGTTTCAATTGGGCTTGTGATCCCTACATTCTCTAATCGTCTACCCACGGCTGTCGCAAATATTGAACCTGCAGCACAATGTGTTATAAACCACTATCTATATCAAACAATACTTAATATTGTTAACCTAAATAACCGAGAGATAGTTAACATACTAATTGTACAAATATATATTCAAAATGCTGACAAGGCTGTACATTTCTACCCAAGAAAACATGATCGTCGTAACACGTTCTAACGTCGTAACATCATATTGTACGCAGTACAAACTTCTCAACAATACACTGTTATTGAATAAGACCTTAGAGATTGTTGGTAAAATAATGGTTTAAAAAAAAAACATAATCTAAAAGGTATTTGTGTTCGTAACAATTGATCACAAGATTACAAAATAGATATAAATCAAAATCCAAATTTAGTTATTGTAATTGCCCGACATACCTTTCCCTTCAAATAAACGTTATAAAATAAGACATTTCCAAAACAAGGCGTATAAGTTAAACGAAAGCAATATAGGCATTTTAAAATCACGAAAAGAAGCTTTAGATATAGATTAGCTTATAACCGAATCAAACCGAACTTCTAGTAGATGACTATAAAGGAAATATAACTGAATTCACAATATATAATAGAGTTTGGTGGGAATGAAATGTCTGACCCAGGTGAGCCATGTCCAAACAAGAAATAATTAACACAACAATACCTGATTAGTCAAAGTAGTCGTCATCTGTAGCAACACACTGTTGCCATCGCTTTGTCAACGATTTGATTCCATGGAGAAAGAAGTGTGGAACCTGCGATGAGAGGAAATCCTCAACTGTATGGGCATCTCCCGATTATGAGGGAACATCTTCCCTGCCAAGAGGTGATCGAGATGTCGGAAGAGGTAGTACTGAGTGGGAGAAAGATCACGGGAATACGGCTGGGAGGAAAGGGTTTCATACTTTAACACATGGAGATCATGCACCGTTTTATGTGCAACGTATTTGCTGGCATTGTGATGAAACTTGTCTGTTGACCATTGCTCGATGCTTGAGGATAAATATGCGGTGCATTTCATGGAGTTCAATACAGTAACGATCTGCAGTAATGGTTTACCTTCGTCTGAAATATACATGATTACTCCAACCACAGACCGCAACACTAGCAACAACACCTTTCATGGAAGAAGTGCTGGTTTAGGACACCGCGTGGACGTTGATCATGATCCAACTAGTAACAGTAGTAATTAACATAAATGGAGAAATAAATTATCAACCGAACCAACAAGATAAATTCGTCTATTAAGTATTATTTAAGTAATACATACACATTTTTCTACAAATTCATTCATTTCAAAGCACAAATGCAGTTTATACCTTAAAGTAATCACACAAAGAACTAATATTTTCCACAAATCCATTGAACGAAATATAGAACATAAATAAACATTAAAAACTGGTTAGTCACATACAGATGTAACCACTTGTCTGTCGATAATGATATATAATAGATGTTAACCACAGACAATGTACTTACTGTTTTCCATAAGGAACGATATTCAAATTGATTATGTTTGGAGATAATGTAGAACCTTCTGAGCAATAAATTTCTTTAGTAACATTAAAAACAATCCTAACTTCACTCAAAAGTCACTAAAAATACTTTAAATGTTCTATTGATTACTATTTTACCAATGTTGAATTTATACTTACACAGACAGTATCCGTCAGCGTTTAGATCATTGCAATTATGACCTAGAAATGAATTTAGAAATGTTATGTTTTCATTAAAACAAATTTAATAAGATTTTGGTTACAAACAACGCAAATTGAAACATTTCTATTAAATAGTACATGGATACAAGTAACTAGAAATTGAATTGAACAACTTGTATAAAAAGGGCTCAGTCATGTTATTATGATAACATATGAATTATTCTGTATACAGGACGTAGAAATTTACATTTCATATGCTGTTGTAGGAAACTCAAAATAGGCAAACAGTTCGCATAGATATCTTTCAATATGCAGAGAGCAGTGAAACTCCTGATTATTGATTCTTTCATAGAGGAAAAATTTCATCCTATATGTCAAAATGATGTAATAGATTTTCAGGTGGATTGAGGTTGGGGAATAATGTTGCCAAAAGACAAACTTAAGCTTTTGCCGTGATCTCCAAATCACTCATAAGCAATCCGGCGACATAGCATTGTGTACTGCTTTTCTGATAAATAGCATCAGGGCAGTTCTGAAACACGTCCACATGTACCAGTGTACATGACCAGTAATGAATGTTAGATGTGCGTTTTAGTTCAGATTGAACTTGAGAAGCAACCGCGGACCAAAAGCATGCTGTGGACATTTTGTAGACCATAACAAGACCACTGATAGCCTGTTGCCTGGACTTAATGTTGTTATGTAACCTTCTATGTGGTTTCATGGATAATATCCCTCAAGTTTGTATTTGTTGGAGTAGGAAATGCGACTGGTATAAGGTCTGTTCTTAAAGAAATCCACGGTTAATTGCCGGTATCGCTGTGCATGATAGTGTTTTTGCCATTGAACGACCATTAACATGGGAAACAAGCGTACAATTTAGAGGACACTGAAAAACGTGGTGTGTTCGAATGTGATGTTAGAGACAATTCTGGAGACATACATCACTTCTTGTTTAAATGGTCATTCGACCATAATCGCACTTATTGGTTCTGACAGACCATACTCCAGCAGCACATCGATGTTGGCCGATATTAATAAAGGGCGGGTTTGGAATTGATCAAGGTCGTTATCCGTGATTGATCAATAACGAACAGCAAACACTTTTGTGTATACTGTTCTTTTATTGGAGATCGATGTTGATCGATATCAGAAATCTATAATGAGTTTTTGGTCTTGTTTCTGGTTGAAATATAACACGTTTCTTCAGTTTCAGGAATGTCATTCGATGTTGAAATATCGTAGCACGCTAATGCAAATCGATATGGCAGCAGAATGGCCAAACGCGATTGATGTAGGTGTTATTGACCCAGTATTGCCTCGAGTCTGGCCCAATATCCGTATTTTACTTTGGCAATATACTATTTCCTCATCTTGCAACTACGGCACGTGAAACTTCTGAATTTGCATATTGAGTACTAGTCAATGTTGTAACAGACTTTGATGAGATATTGAATTGTAAATTATTTCGCGTAATCAAAGTTTAATAGCAAATTAATTGTTGATATCCTATTTCCATTTAATGTACAATTAAGATGAAAATGTTTTGAGTCGTATTTGTTAAAATGACGTCAGTCATGCACATTTTAAGTTATACATGAGAACAACTATTTATGTGAATTAAATTTGTCCTTTTCTGACATCAGTATTCTGACCATACTAAAATCAACATTCTGACAGTAGCATCATGCCATAACTGCACAGCACTGCTCAACATGTAGTTAGGCTCTAGACGGTTTTGTATTTTTTCTGTCATAAATTTTAGTTTTAATGACTAACGTCGTTTTAATAAATACCGAATAATTTATGGAGAGTAATAATCAAATTTACATATTTTTCGGGAATAAGGTTTTAGATGAATCAATCAAATCTAAATACTTTTAACAGTAGTGGGTAACGAGCTTAAGCTTAGTAGGAAAATAAAATAAGGTCGAATCAACAAAATGTGTTAATACAGCTTTTTTAAAATTAATGAGAAAAAGGATACAAAATCTATGAATGGCATTTATCGTTTCCTTAAACCATAAGTCATGTTTATATCAGTTCATGAAAAAACACTACAATTCATTCTTGTATCACATGTATCATCGCCAATTTGAATAATTTGAACCGACGTAACTAACAGTTTGAATTTTTATAGGAATATAATCTCTAGGAATGTGTTACATATTCATTAGTCTTATGTAATATATCGTAAGAATTTACGCCTTTATTCTAATATGATGATTTTGCTTGTGTGAATACTATGGTAAATGTATTAAATGAATCATAAGAATTTTCTGTCTTAGAGGAGTAATGCACGATAATATTTAATGTATTTTCATATAAAAATAATGCGGATATATTAAAGTTTGAAAATCTCTGTAGTTATTTTCTAATTCTAAAATAATAATCCAAAAATGCAATGTAATATAGGTAATTCATATGGGACTGTAATTATGAATGTATACAATATTTAAAATCCTTAATTGACTTAATTACATGTTCTTTTGAGCTACGGTACCTGTTAAGTTATTGTGTATTATAACTTATTTTACGGTCAAACTAATATGAACTACAAACTTACATTCACATTTTGTCTCCCTCATTACCATCATTCCCTGGTCACAACCTGTAAACATGTATTAAAACCAATGCTTCACATGATTAAATGATATATGTCATGTCTTATATTCTATTCGAATAAGGAGCGGATAATTTGTAATAATTATACTTCAGATATTAGTATGATCTACAATATTCAAAACTACTTATTCTAGTTCTTATATTTTTCAACGTTTTTTATGCATATCCTTAAATATCCAAGTGTCTTTCTTCCCTGCTTAACATATTAAATGAAACAAGGTATCTACGAACTTTAAGAACTTTTCATCCTTAAAATAAATTAGTACCAGATAGTTACACTATGAATTCCATGAAAGAAGCAGGATTATTACTACACTAAAACTTCCTACAACGGAAATCTCTGAATAGCGGACACCTGTAAATAACGAACAGTTCTAAATTTCCCGGCAGAATCATATTGAATCTTATGGAAGGAAGCTCCCTTATAGCGGACTCTCATAGTAACGGAAACAGACACCTTGATAAGGCTTCCTTTCAAAGCAAAAACTGTCCATAAAGGACAATGCCAATATGTGGTAGTCAGCTGTACTGGTTTATGCCTCAAATATATTCCGGTATTAGTGGTTGCCTTATCGAGGAGAACCGAAGACTACTGAAAACCTAATTTATAGCCTCACCACTCTTTTGAAGATCGCTAAAACTATTTGCTGGTTCTTAGGAAGGTTTACAACATTAACAAGCTACACCCATAACAATAAAAAGAAGATGCAGGAACAAGGGTAAAACGGGTGATAAAACTCAATAGGAACACGTATTCAGTTGTATTTGAAAGTAACGACTCTGCTACACCACACATTTTCCCTGATATTATCTGCCTGAAACATAATTGCCTAAAAGCATTAAATAAAATTCAATTCTGTAGAGTTATCCTGCTACTCGTGGCATGACAACGCTATACACTAGTTCTATATACTGTAAACGTAATAACTGTGCATGCACATCTGACTGTATCAATGTACTATCATGGCCAAAATAATGTTCACATGACTTTATTATACACGATTTTTCTCCAACCCTAGAAGATAGACAACCCAACTGACGTAGAGGGAGCGATGTCTGATTCTGAGAGTGTGTGCGTGAACGAGCAAGGGTTGGATATTTTTTTCTTTAACAGAAATCATTATCGCATGTCCTGGCTTCTGGAAAGATTTTTATGGTTTCTTGTAGTATGTATGAAAGAATGAAAAAAAAAGAGAGAGAGAGAGAGAGAGAGAGATCGCATTTGAAACAGCAAAACAGGGAACCTAACGCAATTTTACTTTAGTTGGGCCATTAGTTGAAATTTACTGAAAGACTTAATTTAAATTGTTCAGTAAAAGAAAATCCTTACCGAACATGAAGAAACGAAAATGAACGCTGAAACCTATGGTTACTAGGTAATTATTTCTTTCTTAATGAATCGAGTATTCCATAGAACACTAATGTTATGCACGAAAGACAAGACAAAACGTCTGTTTCTATTAGTTCTTAAAAATGGGGCACGATATTTATGCTTTATAATTTCTGATATTATGTTGTTATTAACGTTAGAAAGAAGATGTTAGCAGCAAAATACACAAAATATGTTGCA
>JAGDQP010004160.1:12022-87431 GCA_022664845.1 Lepisma saccharinum
TGAAATCTGATTCTTAAGGGTGGAGCGCTTTCACGACTATTGCCGTCAGGGAAGTGCGATTTCAACTCAATAAGACAATACCCAGGTGACTTTTAAAGTTTGTTGCGCAGGCTTATATTGCCGAAGTCTGAGTGGGAGTAAAATTTGAGTCTACCCAAATGGCCCAAATGGAAATTGCTAACATTAACTTTGAAATGACTGGGAAGAATTATATTTGGTTTTTGAAAGTAATTTGTAATGGGAAGGGGCACTATTCTGGTCTATTGTAGACTGGGAGAAGTGCATTGCTTTTGAATACAGACAAAACCCCAGACGGCCCAATTAGGTTAGCACAGAGAATCGATTGCAGATTTTCTGTGGGGAAGGAGACTTTGTATTAAAAACCCTCTGTCCTCAAGGAGAAATTAACGGAGAGGAAAATAGAGATTTTTCTTGATTGTCCCTTTGAGCTTAGATAGTTTTTGCTATGAGAAAAGATGATTGTCAATATATGCTCCGCTCACAGTCTGCGCGCACCAAGACTTCAGTAGGCCCAGGTGTGTAGTATGACCAGGATGACCACCAAATTGGTGTGGGCAACCTGCGAGAGAGGAGAAAGATAAATTCAATTAGCCTCCCAGAGACTATTGTCGTCTTTGGATTTAGGTTGCGTGAGAAACTATTGTATTTGTTTTGGAGCAATATATATATATATATATATATATATATATAAATTTTATATCTATAAATATATACCTAAATTTATATAATTTTAAGGAATATCGTAGAGATCAGCCGGGTATATTTTTTTTAAATCTGCCTGAAATGAATCTCAATAGTTCTTTCACTATTGTCCAGCTTGCTTTGATTATTGTGTAGTTTGTCACATATGGGTAGCGAGATTTACATTAAGTCGTTCTGCTCAGATAGACGACAAGGGTTTTGAACCAAAGCTTCCTACATACAATAAATAATATCAAAAACCGGATACGGCTCAGTTGGTATATCTTCAGCTTTGCATTTGGAAGTTCGTTTGTTTGCGCCCAGCCATCCTGATAGGTTTCTCCAGGGATTCTCCATTACACCGGAGAAATACCGGAATGTTACCTTCAAACTAGGCCCTGGCTTTCTTTCCAGATCCTTGTCTCCTTCCGATATTCATATACCTTGTCGTGTAAAATGGCTCAGATCAATCCAATAATATCTGATCCGAGTCACACCCAACTAAACATAACTGGTTTACAATGAGTATTGTTGGTATACTGATAAGCCGCCTAAAGGTTTACATAGTTGAATTTTGTTGAGAGAATAAGTCAACAGAGCAAATACAGATTTGTTTCAGGTTAGAGTAAGCCAGTTTTATTGCAGTGTACTAGAAATTATCGTCAGATTTGTAGGAGATATTTTTATTTTTCGTCACGATTTCTGTTTGTTCAGAATTACACAATACACAAAATATGCTACTATAATTATACGTAGTTTGTTTGGGCACAACAGCTGATGAAATATTTATCCACAGATCCTTGAGCGGTATTGGAGGATTATTAAGGGAAGTATAAAAAGAAGTAGGCTGGTTGCTTTCTCAAGTGGCTGGTGACATCCCTAAAGGACGCACCAGATGAGGGCTTCCGGTTTCGAGAGCTCAGGATGAGAGATGGCTAAACACCATTAGCTGGGTAAACAACATCCTCCAGAGAATGTATGGTTGCACGAGGAAAAGAGGAATCTCGTCGTTCTGTGAGAGGTTTACGTTATATGTGTGAGTAAGTTTTTGTGTGTGTTTGTCTGTGGTGTTAGTGTGTATGTGTTTTAGTATAAGAGGAGAGAGATAGAGAGAGATGGGGGAAGGGAGATTTGTATTTAGAGATGTGAGCTGTCTCCCGCTTTCCGATCCAGTCCGCTGCAATATCGACAGAACAATAAGTTATTGCGACTGTGAATTCAGGATTTATTCGGTGGAAAACTCTAACAAATGTTGTGCAGAAATCGGCGCAGTGGCACAATACATGAAAGAGAAAAAAACGACAATATATTTCGGTGTTTTTATCGTTTCAGAAGTTTTTTTTTTAATCCTCCAATGCTTTGTGCCTTTCTATCGTCACTTCTAAACATGTCTCTATTAGTGTTGTCTATAGTGATACAAATACAAGCCTATAGTCTGACGATGGTTAGTTGGGCGGAGCGAAAAAAAAATGTGTGATTGGTTTCTAACAATGAAAGTAAGTTGAATTTAATCTACCTGAATAAGCCTGCAAAATATATCACAAGAACTTTAAAATTGTCAACATCGGAAATTTTGTGTTATTATTGCGTGAATAAATTTGTGTGTGTAACATTCTCAAAGTGTTAAACTACGCTTTAAATTTACATTTAAAACTTGTAAACATTTAGAATTAGCTCTACAACTATCACCCCGAGAAAACTCGGCACATACTCTATCTTAACCAGTAACAGTGGTGACAGCTGGAGAGTTAATTGTTAATGTTTACAAGTTTTAATGTAAACCCAAAGTGTAGTTTCGCGTTGAGAAAGTAACACACACAAATGTATAAGGTAGTATAGCCAAATAACGCCACTGAGCCCTTTAACGCCACCTCCCGGTATTTTGGAAATGAGAACAGGTAGCAGGAATTCAGAAGTACGAATATGTAGACAGATGCCCTCTGGCAGGACTGTCACAAAATAACTGCGCTAGTGATCGTAGGAGAGCTGCCATGATTCAAACTTAAACCTGTGATCTCGACAAAGAAGGTCGTTGTTAAATCAGGTGGGTACATTTTCCTGAATTTTACATCCATTGTGAGTAATAATTGCTGAAAGTCATACCTATATCAAAAGAGTCGAATGTTTTGTTGTTCCACAAGC
The DNA here is from genome assembly GCA_022664845.1 of Lepisma saccharinum. Lineage (NCBI taxonomy): Eukaryota > Metazoa > Arthropoda > Insecta > Zygentoma > Lepismatidae > Lepisma > Lepisma saccharinum. Next base: position 14,867 of record JAGDQP010004160.1, read on the forward strand.
ACAAGAAACTACAGAAAATGTTGTAATATTTAAGAATATGAAGTGGTACTATGAGCGTCTGTGGTGTACCGCAATAACGCCACAGCGAATAGCTTAATAACAGCACAATGTATACCTTTGTAATTTACACATTTATATGAATTTATGTATTTTCTAGTTAAGTAAGAAAACGTATATAGACTTATTTTAGTCACCAAAGTGCCTGAACATTGTTCTTGTGTTCGTGGCTTTAGTTTATAAGGGAAATATTAGTTTACAAGGTTAATTCAAAGTATGTGGAGAAGTTTTCACTCAACTAAAAGATGTAACGATTTATTCGTACTTTTTTCCGCCCTCATTGTACACCAGTCTTTATATAACTCTGTTGGTATGTAGGGTGACTTAAGCACATTTCCACACAAGCAGTTTTGGAATTCTACCATGGTTTACTAGCAACATCAGATATGCTCATCACGTGGCGTTATTTAGCTAACCTACCTTACACGTAACAATACCACAAAATTTTCGATTTTGAAAATTTCGAAGCTTTTGTGGCACCCGAAGACTTTATTAAAAACATAAATATTTTTTAGGCTTAGTCAGGACGACTAAATTCAACTTATTTTCTCTCCACCTAAATGGTTAGCTATTTAACCAAAGACATGAGAAGGTCCTAAGACTTGAGAAACGCTTAAGAAAATTAAATACAATGAATAAGGATCGGTATAGTTTAGAAGTGAAACGAGTTCATATAAGTTTATACTATAGGGCGTGTTTGATGCCAACGCACTGAAATGCATATTGTAAAGAATTCCCGTAAAAAAAACTTTAGTGAACATTCGCACATTACCAAAAAACATTGAAGCTTATGTCAACCTTGATTTTACTTTATTTTTCGCTTGTGTAGTTACGATTTATGTAACAAGTTTGATTTAAGTTTGAAATTGACTTGACTGCAAGTTTGATTCCAGTTTGATACAGACAGTTGTGTTTATATATTTGGTATCTAATGTCGCTACTGTAGAGAATCACATGGTGACACTGTACCATTTTGTTCTTGTTTGGAGTGTGAAGGTTGTTTTATGGGAAACTCTTGCAATTTTATGGAAAGACGAGAAGGGAGAAGATAATAATTAAAAATAGCTGAGAACGCTGTGATTAGTGCTTTCCCAGCACGATGTAAGCCCGACGACGGTATTTGGTCGGCGAAAGTCGGCGTACGGGGACTGGGCGGGGTTTCACCCCTATGTCGGTAAGTTGAGAACCACCGCCGGCGGCCCGGAAATGGCCTGACGACTAAATGCCACGTGTGTCGTTTAGTCTCCCAATTATTTCCCGACTACTAATCGGGGTCCCGTCTATCCCCGACGGCACTTGGCTTGCTGAGTCTTGCATTAATTGCGATCCATTAATGTTCATCTAAGTACAAGAAGCAAGAAGATAGTTTAGAGCAGAAATAAAGAGAGAAAGATATTTTCATACTGTGTTATTTTCTATTCCTACAATATAATAATGAGTTATCTACAATAGTGATTTTTTAAAATTATTTTTAAAATTATTTTCTATTGTCTTTATGCAACTTTGGCTCAGGCCGGATGGATGATGTTGGAATGATTGGTGGAATGAAGAAAGTGGAAGGAAATGGGAGAACGCCCGAGAAAACCCACGCACACGGTGCTTGTCCACCACAAAGCCCACATGGCATGAGCAGGGATCGAACCTACGACTCCAAGAAACAGAGGTGAGTGCAGAACTCAAATCTGAAATCAGTTTTCTTCAATCTGTTTTGGTTCATTCGCTAGCCTTTATAACGGACAGACAAACAAAGAGAAAATCAAATGGAAAACTAAACATATATTGCATTCACTAATGAGAAATTCAGAAACTATTTAAAAGCGGCTATGAAAAAATTGCTCAAGTGTATATACATCAAAAAGAGAAGGTAATCATTCCACATTTCATTCATGTATAATAGTTTTCACTTGAGTGAAACTGTCAAAGTTTAGAAGTTGAAAGAAAATCTCATTAATAATTTTGCGTGACTCTGAATGAACAAGAATATAATTTGTTATTGATGACATTCGATTGATAACTGGTTGGTGTTTTCATAGAATTTTTTTTTCCTAAGTTTATTCTTATTGAAAGAAAAATTAAAGATACAGGAAAATAAGTGGCTTACTGCAGTTTTCAATAAAATTGCGATCTTAGCACCATCTATTGCTATCCAAATGGTATTTTAGGATCAATTTGGGAAAGAAGAGATTTTTGCAGAGTAAATGCGTAAAAAATATTAACAACTACACTGTCTCTACACAGAAATAAATTTAAAAAAAAAAACATTTAAAATGTTTTTCTTTATATTTATTGTCATTTAATTATTTATATAGAAAATTGAAGATCCCTCATGCCTAAGCAAGCTAGCCAATTAGATTCTGCAGTCAATTAAATGGAAATATATATAAAAGAAAGAAAAAAGATAGAAATTGAAAATGTAATATTAACACATCTGGAAGTTACACTCACCATTAACTACATATTAATAACTATTTTAACTTAATTACATATGAAATATCTTAAATATTAGCGAATTCTTTTTATGATTATATTTGTATAAAAATCTCAACACAAAAGTAGTCCCTTTTTTGTCAACATTTTAGTTCAATCCACATGATTTTGCTGCTTTCTCTCTACACGGGTTGTTTTATCATGCATCTACGGCCGTGCATGTGAAATTTGAAGCATTTCATATTCATCACAAGCCGAATCATTTCTGCGCTGTCGCCATCTTAACCTCATTCTGATAAGATGTCCGTGAGATATATCACAGAATTCGCATGCGAACATGAGTAAGAATTCATTCTCTTTCCTTCTTCCTGAGATCCCTTGGATGTCCGTGGGATGTATCCAGGACTTAGAATGTTCTATAAACATTTCGTTAATACATACCCAAACATATCCCGCAGGCATTCCATGGGAATCCCGTTTTCGGAACAGAAGCGTACATTTGAATGTCTCTTGGACGTTCCCATATCCAGGATAGGACGTTCCTATGATATCCTTGTGCTTTCTGAGCAATTATCTTCAAAACGGCTTAAGTCGGGGAACAAAGTATGAGGAAATATATTATTCATTGAACGTATCTCACATAAACAAAAGACATTAAAGACAAGCAACCAATCACGCCGCACATTAAAAATTCAACTGAATTATGCAACACCAAAACCTAGTGAGGTACTGTGAATTAGGACTGCCTCAATGATACCATTACAAAAATACGCTTGAAAAACAAGCTAACTATATTTCTTAGATACCGGTACATTGCGTCTGATGGAGAGTTAATATCACAAAATCTTGTCAAATTTGTAATTTTGGAATCTTTTTAAAATTTTGTTATTGTTCTAATTTACACCCCCAAATTGAAAATCCTGACAGAATCCCTGCAATAATCCACATCCTAAATAATACGTAAAGAGAAAAGTGTTGTAATGATAAGCAAATATAAATATGTAGACCTTCTTTTGTTTATTTTTGTATTTTAACACACTTTAATAGTTCTTTTTTAGTATGACTTCATAAAATAATCTGTGACAGATTCAAAGAAAAAAAACTGTGCGTCTTTTCTGTGTCCACGAATAGAAACCTCTTTCTTGCTAGAAAATAGTTCAGGTAGCCGCAAGAGCAGCGATGATCTGTTGGAGTAGAGTCAGGCGAATATGGAGGATGAGAAAGTTTCTAATACTCAAATTCTGTGAGATTTTGAAGGCGAGTATTATCGTACAGGTGAATGTCACTATTCCTGTTGACCAGTGTAGCCAGCTTTTCATGAATTTGCTGAATCAGTTCCCCGCAGTTTATAGCAATGACGGTCCTGATTCATGTTCTGCTCTGTTTAAAGTAGTACTTGATGAGTATGCCCAGCTACATGTTAAGCGGGGATTTCACCAGGATTGTCAGTTTTGGGGGGTGTAAGGTCAAAATTAGGAGGGTGTAAGTGGAGTTTTGCAAGTTTTCTATCGATTTCTGACAGCAAAAATTTTAAAGTTGGGGTGTTCTCTAGGATTTGTGTCTTGATACCCACCACAAGGGGGAGGCTGGCGGAATCACTGATGGTAAGTTATTAGATAAGAGCGAGAGACCTAGTAATTGGTGATGGACATGTAACTCAGATTTAGTGAAAAAAAAGCTAGGCGTGAAATTTAGGAACATCTGTATACTTGACACTCTCTTTTTCACTCGCCACATCAGTCTGCTAGAGTATATCTATCTGGATTTGAAGTGTAGATATCCGAGACTGAACAACTGGCTGCTTGACGTTAATAATTTACACAGCGTACAATACTTTTCAACTCTCTGATGTGAATCTGATGACTCTAATGGTGCAACTCGACTCATGGGGAGGCGGTTGTAAACAAATAAGGATTGCTGATCCAAGTGTAAAAAGTTTCCACGTGAATTACGACACCTGTGCGTTCGACTCAAAATGTTACATGCATTCTCAAAACTTGGAGCATTATCTAACCCCTGCTCTAGTGCAAGAGGAATCTAACACACGTACTGTAATACGTGTAGAGATTGTAGTGTATTAATAAATCAATATGATCAGTATCCTACACACATTAAGAACTCAGCTAATCGCACACAACGTAAGATTCTTTCAATCTGTCAGTTTCTGTTATGGATGTCCTTGTCTTCAAATTCACTGATTCATAATAAGATCATGGATCAATACATGGAGCCTACAAGATTATAGTTCAATTCTAAATTGTTAAATTTAGCAAAGAAGGCAGAATAAGGATATGAGATTAACGCAAATTCTTTGGGAATCTTACGGAAACATACGGACAACCATACAAGACATTTCGCATGTATCGAAGTACAGATTGGCATTACCTTGGAGAGTTACCGTTATCCAACCACTTTACTGATCGTCAGCAAGAATCTTCTCTTCTACTCCTGTCAACGAAAGAACTGAAGGCATCAAGACATGTTATTAGCATGTATTAACTCATACATCACTTGTGTATTCAATATCTTCGCCTCTGCCAGAGCTGTTCTAGGAGTCGAATAACAATTGTACAGCACACACCAACTTTGCCCGTTAACTCGCAATAACTATATGATTTTCCTGAGGAGATTTTCTAATTGTCTTTCCATTCGGATTCGAGTCTACATGGTGGTCATTCAGAGTGATGTTTTTTCCAAGATATTGCTTCAATCGCACCAGAAAAATGCTGGTAAGGTGCTCTTAAACTAGACGCTGGACGATCTCCTTTTTATATCCCTCTTCCCTACCCACCCCTGCTAGATATCCGAAGACCAGAAACGCAACTCAATTGAATTTCAGATTCCATTAAGAACTCAATTATCTCAAACGAAAGTTATAGGTGAAAAAACAAACTCAAAAATTAAAGATCTTGGAACATTCTTTAATTTTTCTGGATTTCTTAAAATATCATTAACTTGACACTCACTTGCTTATAGCCCTTCATGACGTACCATGTCGTTCAAATATTATGTAAGCATTCAAGGCTGAGGGTGTTCAAATTTTGGTTTTATCTGACAACCCCCGTAGCACACATATGTTGAAAATAGGTAGATTAAACGTTAGTACCGACACGTAAGTTTAGAGTTGTAAATGCACCAAAATGTCCACCTGTTCAACGGTTTATTCGACGTTGAATAATGGTTGAAAAGAAACAGGTTGAAATCAAGAAGCGGACGATGAAGACATTACGAAGACGTGAAAGACAGTCTTGAATGCAGTCACCAGAAATGCAGACCTGTCCTTTTATCATCATTATGTAAGAATAAGAATGAAGAATACTTTCCTTCTTTCTTTGTTATGTGCATTTTTCCTTCTTTAACACTTTGACCATCGCTGTACTATTAAATTTGTATTTCTCAATAAGTGTAATATGTAGACTTAGAAAAACACATTTAAAGCAAAAATCTATGCCATAGTTGAGAAGGGAAGTAGCAAACACTTCATATTAACGCCTTATCAACGAAATCAAATGCTCGTTGAAATATAGTTTAAAACTCAATCTATTTCCAGCATGCAAATGAGAAACGTAGTTAATTCTTTACTATTCGCTTCTAAGCATAATTTTTAAGTAAATAACTTGAAAAGATAATCTAGAGCACAGTTCAATATAATAGTTAAAAGCACGTCACATTAACCTCCTATCAATGAAAACAAATTTTTCTTGGAATATAGATAGAAATTCAACGTGTTTTCAACATGCAAAAGAAGACAAAATAATAGTTAATGGCATTCAATTAGCTTTTAATAACAAATTTTATTCCATTAAATTAGAAATAATCCCATGCAACGAAATTTATACCATAGTTGAAAATAACAGCTGAATTCACGTTGAATTAACACCGTATCAACAATATCAAGTCTTTGTTGAAATACGATTTAAAAGTTAAACGTAGTTCTTTCAACCATTAACGGTTAATCAACGAAATAAAGCAAAAAATAAACGTTAAAAACATGTTTGTGTGTTACTGGGGATTGACAAATCATTCGTCGTAAGAATAAGGCAAGAGTTCGGATATCTTCTATTTTTTGTTTACAATGGGGAGGGAGAAGTTTAAAATGACTAAAAATGAACTTACGTAATACTTGAAAGTCCTCAAATAGAATGTAGTCATAACCTCATTCTCGAATTTTTAGAGCCTGTTGTTCTTTCTATCCAGTCCGTTTCGACTGTTTCCAGTTAAAAATCATAAACACTAAAATTAAAATAAAAAGAAAAGACTGAATAGCAACTATTTCTCTCTTGCATTCAAGAATTTTGTTTCAATAAGATATAGATTTTTTTCACAATGATAGGTGTACTACAATATAAAATGAAATTGCTAAGTGTGTATTACAATATATTCATAGATAATAATTGATACGCATTGTAAAGTTTGAACAGGAGAAGAAACTCTGTAGGAATTAGAGTATTCAACTCGAACAAGTGTCCTTGAAGTAGCTGTAAGACAATAACAAGAGATGTCTCTAAATTACTGAATGGTTTATTAGACAAGTAATTAGTCGTTTCATGAAACAATAATTATCATCAAACTTATTTAAATGTAGTATGTTCTTAGGTAATTTAAGTACTTCAGAGACAATTTAATTAGACGCATTATGAAGATCAATACGGAACAAAGATATGCTAGTTCACGCAAGTTTATGCTTGGAAATACTTTACGAGTGTCAAGATGAGAATTCCTTTCCTGTTTCAGTTCTAATTCAATATGGCCAACTGTCATAATTAACAACTTATCTGGGTATTTAAAATGTATGTTTATGCTCTTTAGATCATCAGAAGAATACTAACCGTTGTTGGGAACCATCTTAATTCAAAGTACGATTCGACATTAGTCTGGTCTGATCAAATGACCTGTTCCAGATTTCAGGGTATTTGGACTCTTCTTAGAATGTACGATAAACCGTGACAAAGTATGAGAATAATCGGTAATTATAGTTACAATTGCTGGGATGGATAATTACAATTATTGTATCATCATTATTAGCCTTTTCTTTTTCAAAAGATGTAACTAGTTAATATTGATAACGTCAACGAGACAAAATTTTATGTAGGGTATTCCTCAGTCTAGTATTCCTGTGAGCTGCCAACTATATGTACAGGATGAATCTAAAATAACGCCGGATTCTTATTGGTTATAAGAGCGCAGGCCCATCTTAAGATACTCGCCAGTCAAGTGAACACAACGCACCGCCGCCTTGTACTCAATACTTCGCATCCCAGCCTCTGATATGAGACCCGTCTCCGCGTCTACTATCGGATCCTCTTCTACGCATCCGCAGCCTGGCTCCATGCATATCAACCACCTGCAAAGTGCCCAGGACCGAACCGTTCGCATCCTCACTGGCCCGGTTCTGGACAATTTCCAAGTGTCTGTTGATACGCTACGCATGGATTTTCCAGCTCCATGAAGACGCAGACGTTACATACCTTCTGGACCTTTCCACTGTCTCCAATGCAAATGTATCAGTGTAGTGCCGCGCAAACGAGCAAACACTTACAGAAGAAAACGAAATAATTCAGTTAGAATCTGTGTTTGTTATTTAATGAACTTGAATGATAGTTGTTTTGATATCCAGATTAATCCATTGGGATATCTTGAAGAAATGGTGTTTGGGTACTCTTGGATATTAATCACATGCAGCATGGTCTAGGTGGATTCTTGCTGAAGGAACTATTACTGGTATTAATGAAGTAGTCACTAAGATGATGAAGGTTGTGTATACGCTTGCTGAGATGACGTATGATTGAAACCAAACACACCTACTGTAATGATGGATGGATTTATGTAATATATAAATCTAGTTAGACATACATCTTCGTTTACGGAGCTAAGCTCTTTTATAATGCACTACAGATATTCGTATTTTGGTAGCCTCGTAGTATATTTAGCATCCAACAATCCTGATACCCAAAGATCAACACCATCGGCACAGCGCCTCCTCGCACGCAGAGCCATCCCTCCACTAACTCCAACACCTCGTCATTCCATTCCAACCCACCTCAAGTCGTAAAGCCCACATCAGTAACCACCAACCTCACTGACACACCGTAGGCAGGTTGCAGACTGCATCTGTACCCCGTCAGGATACCATCTTCATTTCGTACTGTTCAACAATTCCGATGGAAGTCAAGGGACCTGCTCAGATACTTTTCCCCAGTAAATACACGCCAAGAACAAAGATTACATTGGATTGGAGATTCAGTTGACATGGAGAGGTGAATTTTGTAAGACCGCTTTTGCACGGTGTAGTTGTTCGTAGAAACCAAGCCAATAGATCGAACGAGTCCATCATAGCGAACCAACCATACGGTGTTGAGTAGCGTGGGAGGGATCGGTACGCGATAGTACGTCTCCTGAACGATCCCGAATCATCAGGACACAGGGAAACATAGAATGTGTGCAAGCTTCCATGCAGACAAGTAGTGGCTCCGTGACTCGACTACATGAGTGCTCCGAGAACAACAGCTATCATCTGCGTGACGCGATCTTTAAAACATGATTGGAACAGACTGTGTGATACTCCCATGTGCGTTCTCTGAGTTAACATACTGGTCATTCGGAATCACCCATAATAATTCTAATTCCGTCCACAGATTCATGACGAATTACTTACATAACTATCTTCGGCAATATAAAGTAACACATCCGTTGAGTAACCATACCCCAGAATATCAATAGCACTTAAAATGATATATTGAACGAACGACAATAGTTATAGAGTGTGTTTTAATACCTAGAATATCTCATTCTCGCTGTACCACATAACATTACGATATATAAAATGAACATTAATATTTTTTTTTTTGTAAAGCTATATGTGGATAAGTATTGTAAGATAGTTACTTTCATTAACCATGGTCTGGCAACACTTATATTTAGAAAATATGAAGAACGAAAAGAAAATTGAACTAATTTTGCTTGAAATAATCTTGAAGATTTTCTTTTATTCTTTTTTTTTTTTTAGTAGAAATGTCAAGTACAGACTAGTTATATTCTCGTCTTCACGTTTATTTAATGGGATTTAGATTCAGTTGTCAGAGACAATGAAAAGGATATAATCAAGTTAAGGAGAGGGAAAGAAAAAGATAAGACATTGACAGAGCCACCTACATTTCAAATTAGTAACGATAATTTATCCCGAACAAAGCGTTGACATTAATCTCAAGCGAGAGATAAATATCATGAATAAATCCATGTTCAAATTCAAGGGTTTGATTGGGAAAGGGTTTCCTGCTCCTGCTGGAAACTTACATTTCACGTATGGTGTGTAAGTGTAAGCTTAAACCATATATTGTTTCTATTTTTAACTTCTTCACTGTGGGATATGCCTAACCTAGCGAAATTTGTAATCGAGAAAATTCAGAATCATACCCGAATGAAAACGACGCCCGCCAAGACAATTGTACCTAATTAATGATATGTACAATAGATGGCACTATTGTATTGTTCCAATTGTCGCTAGCAGGCTAGAATTTATTTTCCACATAGGAGTTTCGTTTTCAGAGACTCGTCACCAGAAGTACTATTATTATTTGTCGTCAGGGGCCCCCTGATGAACAAATGACTACTGCATTGCGTACGATAATAGAATATAAAATAAAATAGCGTTGAATGTGTAATGGTAAAGTGGTATGCAAGTCCATTATAAAATAAATTTCTTTGTTCATATTAGGAGATCTTCTTGCAATACCTGCACCAATTCACTCTTATCAGAGATCCTTATTTGAGGTGTATCTTTTATCGTTATAATAGTATATAAAATATATTTTCTACTAAGTGTCTGATAATTAATTTTATAGTAACTTATTAGCCCTTTGACCTTAATATGTCCATGTACAAAATATGACAGTTTTGTGTCACATATATTTCGGGTTATATGCAAAAGATTACCTCAGACTTTTCTTCTTCGTCAATGTCACTTGTATCCCTTAGTTTTTCGAGTCCACATATGTAAGTACTGACTACAAGTACACCATGCCGGCATTCGCCTGGAAAATCTTTAAAAAGGCCTAGAAAAATCTATCAATATGAGCGGCATTAGAGCTTGAACCTGTTTGTCTCCCTAATGGTGTACCGAGTCCGTAGCCGTAACCACTAGATTACAGAGGCAGGGAATATCTTGATTTTAGTATTGTATAATTACTAGTCATTTCTTTAATGTACTTTTCTATGAGATGGAAATGAATACTTTCAATGTTTTTAATATTCCTTCGATGTTTGGTTATTTTGTGTATTGATGAGTTAACTACAGTGGCGCATCTACAATGTATTTTATTATATACTCTCGTAGCGTATGTACAGGGTGTACAGAAAAGATGGAGACAAACTGCAATCCTTTCATCGAAACAAGAAAAAAAAATGTTCACATTAACATGGATCGAATTGCACTTCCTCTCCGAGATATATGTTTCCGAGACACGTTTCAAACTGTTATTCCAATCATTATGCCAGGTTAAATATGAAAAATCAACATTTCTTCAAAAGACGAGGCACAAATTTCCGCAGTTTGCAACACTGCGTTCCTGGCTTCACACGTGATGTTTACCATCACTATAGGATACCACATATTCAATAAACTGACGTAGTGCCATTTGAAAAAATAAATGATACACAGTGTATACCAGGTTGGCAACACTGACAATCCAACGACATCTCTTTTTAACCCCTAATATGCACTGTATTGATAAAACTCACTTTCCAAAAACTACATATTTTTTTAAAAAAAATAATCCTTTAATTGAATTGATTTTAAGGCCTTTAGGCAACTATGGCTCAGGCCGAATAATCCTTTAAGGTTTATGGCTAAATATTCATTGTACTTATCATTGTAAGTAGTAGATTTCGGATTGTTTGATGGCGTGTCATAGCACAGTTTTGAAGAATCGCTGCTCATTATAAAGGGAACAAAAAAGTACATGGGGATGTGGAGGTAGCGCTCCGCATATTTTCTACCTACAGCACGATCTGAGGTGAGGTGGTCAGACACACTATCGACCGCCTTTACTTTCCAAGAAGCCCAGGAGTACCAAGGATACGCTGGTACTCAATTTGATAGGAGGCTGGTTGCAACTCAGAGTGCGCATGGGAACAATGCGAGAAAAGTCTCCAGCGTACTGGCCGGGATTTGAACCTCAGACGCGCGACCGTTTGAGCCACGGCTGCTCATTATAAAAAGATGAAAATAGGAAGCAATAGCTCTGTATAGAATTTTTGTTCACTGTAGAATGTTGCATATGGAGGGAGTAAATTGGCAACAACACAGCCACGTATATTCAATACCAAATTGGGTGGGGGATTAAGTCGGTAATAATAAGACATTGTTGAATTATAAAATGTATTTAAATAGTTAACGCAAGGTTACACGGCTCTCACTAGATGGCACGAGAAGATGAATTCTTTCACTCCACTTGGTAGTTTAGTTGAAATGCTAAAAGGAAATATCGTATAGTTCTGAACATAATTCGATCTCTTTTTTCCTAAGTAGAAAAGCTGAAAATTACCATTCGACCTATGAGATGTAGACATATTTGGGAACCTTTTTAAAATTTTAATTTTCTTCAATGGTTGATACTGTAATTTTCCGGTTTTTATCTTTATTGTTTCCTTTCTTTTTTTTTTTTTCGATTTACACTGGACAATAAGAGACAGGGATTTACATTTCAATAATCACTGCCTGTTCTCTTTCCAAAGTAATGCAACCGGTATATACATTGTTCAAGTTTTGTAACCATTGCGTCACTATACGTTCTCGTAGCAGAGTAAGCAATGGTTCTGCCAGACCCTCCGCCCCATCTTCTGTGGAGGGTGTCATCGCAAATCCTCCCGAGTACTCCTCCCAACTTCAATTTCTGTACGGTGAAAAACCGATAGAAACATGGGCGGATTTAGGAGAGAGACTCTGGGGTGGGGGAGGGGGGCAATTACTTTAAAAACAATCGTTTAGAAATGAAACATTTAGTCATTCTGAAATGACTGGGGGGAAATATCCCCCATAAATCCGCCGTGGATAGACACCGTGCTAAACTTCACTTACACCCTCTCAATTTTAACTTTAGTCCCCCAACTGAAAACCCTGGCGAAATCCCTGAGAGTAAGCAATACAGTACAACAAACAGTAAAAATATTTTGTACCTGCAATAAAATTACTTCATAATACTAGTAAAAAAACTGACATATTCGGACAAATATTTTGTTTCCTTCGATTGTAATGTCCTGTATATATCAAGTTTATAAGAAGCTTGACACAATATGGCGAACTCAGTACTAACTTTGGTCTATACAATTGTAATCTTGTGTAGGATTACTGGGTTTTGAATCTTTATTGTGAGAAGTTACGATAGTATCTATATCATGGTGTAAGATGACTTATGTTCTGAAGGTTTGATTGGTTAATGTAGCCTGTTTTGATTGGTGTACAGAAACGAGACTAAAAAAAAAGGAGGTGTTTACTGTGGTGGTTTACCTCGATCCTCAAAACGTGAAAAAATGTCGAATGTGGTAGAACTCTGTGTCAGTTAATGAAATACGATTACTTCAATTACGTACTGACAACAAAACATAGTTGCACGTCTTGCAATTAAGATCAAAAACACTGAACTGCTGAACATGAACAAGACTATATTATTCGTAAAAAATAAATTACACGTAACGTTTCGACCTTCTAGCAAAGATCCTCTTCAGACATACACTTCATACAGAGTCTTGTTCAGCAGTTTCAGTGTTTTTAAATTACGTAATATTGCGAGAAATTTTGTTTTCTAAAAATGGAAGTGAATTTCAAGTAATTTTTCTGTGTATTTGAGAAATTGTTTTCTAAAAACCAGATAATCAGTAACTAATTGGTAGTATATAAGGCTATGAAGTGCTACTATTAGAATGGTGTAATTTATTGGCAATGATTATGGTGCTTCCTGGATAATTTCTTGTGGTTACTGGTGTCAGTGGAAATCAATGGAAATTATTTCTTCTTCAGTAAGTGTATTCTCTTAAAAGAGAAACAAAAGCCTTGAAGAGGAAGCAAAAGTATCCTTTTTTTAAAATTATTATATCCTTTTTCAAGTAAAATTGAGGTTCCGAACCTTTAATGTTTGTTGAATGGAGGAATAGTACCTAGAAGTATAGCCCAGGTAACTATATTTAATCCTTGTACTGTTTGACGTAATTGATATATAGGCATTTTCTTTTCCTTTCTTAATAAGGTTCAAAAGTATCTTTGAATAACTCCAGATTTTTGTGAATTTTGTTTTCTTTTTTGTAATGTTATTTAAAAGAAGAAAAGAAGAGAAAAGATATACAATAAACCAAACATACTTTGTTCCAATATTAAGTTTTATGTTTTATTTCCAAGAACTAGCTAGTTTTTATTAATATAAGAACATTTCTTCAGTCTTTATTCAGTATTTTCTGACATGTTAATAGAGGATCTACTGTATTCAGGTTAGTCAATGCCTTTCCAAATACCTCAATCACCTCTCTACACTTTGTGTTTCCTAAGATTTAATTTCTGGACACGGACTGGCAGACTGAACTGGATCATGAGGTCCATTTTTCAATTGCTTCACTGTCAGGGACAGCACTAAAAGACAACAGGAATATTCTTATTGATAGTTCGCGGTACTCATCACTCTGAGCCAGGACTAGTGAAAACTAGAAAATCTTTCAGACCGGTAACGGTAATTGAGCTGCGCGAGCTGTTGTTGATAGTGTCAAGGACATCACTGAAAGCTGGTATGCCCTAGAACTTTCCGCATAGAAACTTGTGCATCTCCAATTTATAACTAAAAAAAATGAAAAATGAACTCAAGTACACGACCGATCTCCGATTTCTAATACATTTTTTTTAGTGTACACCGAACTCGTGATCTCCAGTTTCAATAGCCTAAAACCATCTACTCATGAGGTGCGATCACGATGCCAAATTTGTCATCTGTGGGTATCATGACGTCAAATATATTAAGCATTTGCGGGATCAGCTCAATCATTTATGTACGAGGTGGTATCAAAAAGTTTCGAGACTAGTTTTGTAACACGCCAAACAGATGATAGCAGAAGGTTGAACGTGCCGTCATAGGAAGCACTGACATTCGTAAGTCAGTGTGCCAAAAGACATCGTCTTGTGTATATCAGGAGCTGTGCAACTGGAACTATTCTGACCACGTTCGTTACCACGTCTGCGATTTCAGGATGATTAGTATGCACTTGAATAAACTGTGACTTTTTTAAGTCAACGAGATAGTGGGTTCTTCCACTGTGAAGACTTCTGCATCATTTCAGGGTAGTACCCGTCACCGGCAATGATAGTAGACATAAAGGACGGATCATCCACGGCAGGCTAACGGAGTTTTTGGCAGACTTCGACACGATGTTCCTTCTGCTCCTGGGTCTGCAGCTTGGAGACGAGCTTGGTAAAAATACGCTTCATGTGCAGATCACACGTGAGGATAGTTTGAACTGTTCCGTTTGACACACGGACAATGGCAACAATGTTATGCGTTGTTTCCCGATGATCATCATGCACAAGTTAAGCTCATTTAAGATCTTTCTGATCTCTGGTCATTTACAGTGGTGTTCTTCCACTCCTAGCGTTACTCAAAACATCATAAAAGACTCATTACAGCACCGCAGATTTGCGCAGTTTCACGCAGAATTTAACGTTTGCTTTTTGTTCTAACGTTTCATCAAATCGCAGAGGTGGTATTGCACGTGGTCGGAATAGCAGAATAGTACAGCTCCCGATATACACACAGGACGACGTCTTTTGACACACTGAGTTATGAAGGTCGGTACTTTGTTTCTGTGTCTTGTGCTACCATCTGTTGGCGTGCTATAATACCAGTCTCGAAACATTTTGATACCACCTCATATATGGTTGTTTGATGTAGCTAAAGGTGGACAAGGGGGCTTATTCTAAACCAGTACCAATAAAAACCTATATCTTTCTATAAATACATATATTAAGGTTTAAGTCTATTTACTCTGTGCAAAATAACAACTATAATACCTGTTGATGATCCTCTAACTCAAGCCAACCAGCACTCAAATGTAACTCAGGAGCTTTGATCGATTAGAGGTTGGAAAATAATTAAAGAAGGACTTTACCGCAGTGAATATCGTTGTGTTTCATTAAAAGATTTAACAAAAATAAAATTTACTTCCTCCCTGTCTCGAACATCGCAAAACAAATACGTTAAATTCCTATCATTGAAAGAAATTAAGACAATATGTAGACAATACCTTTGATGAGGATTTCTTTCATTTCTTAAGACAGTTGGCTATATAAAGGAATGATGATGTCAACAGTAACACCTTAAACCTAAACAAAAAGTATTACGTCATAAAAAGTGTAAGTAAAAGATACGATAAAATTATGAGAAAATTCTCCTCAGGGGTACCTCCGTCACATATCCCAACTAGGAATCTATCAACACTCCGACTTCCAAAGAACACACGCAATTTATTTGATTTTGTATTCAAAAAATCCCTTTCGGTAGGCCTACAGGCTGAGGTAGATTTCGAAGTTTCGCTAGGAGCCGGGGCTCGCCCCCCAACTTCAGTGCTTTTGAGAGGATGCGCCTCCTTTATCTTAACCAAAATCTCCCTGCAGCACTACACCACCACGGAGTCCATCTGCACCCTCTCACGGGGGGCTGCGCCCCCAAAGGGAAGATTTGCCCCATTTATTGTAACCTACTCTTGGTCATACACCTTCATTGAAAATTTCGTTCCTCTACCTTCAATGATTTGGAAATTGCGTTTTTGGGGCGGCCATTTTGGATCCAAGTTGACGACTTTTTGAAAGTTTTCTTATATTGTCGTGACCTACTTGTGACAGTACAACTTCAAGTAAAATTTCATTTATCCAGCTCAAACGGTGTGCAAAATGGGATTTTGGGCGGTCATTTTGGATCCAAGATGGAGACTTTTTTTCAAATGTTGTGATATTTCCCTAAGCTACTCGTCATAATGCACCTTTATGCCAAATTTCGTATCTCTAGCTCAAACGGTGTGGAAAATAGATTTTTATGTCCGCCATTTTGGATCCAAGATGGCGTCTTTGAACTCATTAGGTAACATTTTCATAATCAAAAAGTGATGTTGTACCTTTATGCCAAATTTGATTTCAATAGCCCGAGCGGTTTAGGCTGTGTATTCTATACAACAATGGGTTCGGCGGCCATTTTGGATCAGAGATGGCGACCGATTTTGCTCATTTACGAACTTAACCGAGCTATTAAGCCTAGAAACAACCTATAAAAATTTGGTTCAAATATCTTCAAAATTATGGCCGCTAGCGTGTTAATATATATATATATATATACACACTTTCATATCGTACCGATCTCAATAGGTATATTTTTCTTCGAAATCTACCTAAAAGTGACACAGAGTTCGGAAAGTCTATACCTAGAGCTTGGATTTACATCTCCTACGGAAGTCAAGGTTCTGGCGAACACTCTGTTTGTCCCATCTAGATCATTTTATATGAGTCTCGAAACGCTTCGTTTTCCTGTCATCACAGTGTTTCTATTCACTAGAATAATATACAGTATTTACGCTGTACATGTTGGGATGATTATCCTCATTATCTACGCTTTACAGTCTAAACTTCTTACGAGTAACGCAGTTGTTTATGGTCAACATCTGCGACGTCCTTCTCCTGCACGGCAATGTCTGATCTAAATCCACTGTACTTTTATTTGTGGGAGTATTTGAAATCTTTTGTGTATGCTACGCCAGCACAGAACGTTGGGAGTCTTCGTGATCATATCATTGCCGGCTGCAAGATTCTCTACAGTGATGCAGGAATTCATAAGCGCATTTGACAGTCATTGCGACGAGAAATTGAATTGAAATTTATTTATGGCCTTTAGACAGCTCTCAATTATCCCGATTGCGACGAGGAGTTTGTTTGTCTACGTGTTGATGGTGAAGATTCTTTTTCGTACGTCTCTTGTAAGATGCAGAAGATTGCAGAACGTCTTTTCTTTTTCATTCTCATATGTATTCGTTCCTTACGTTCTCTTCATGTCTTTAATCTCGTCTTTCACATCCAATAGTAGCTTGTATAACTTCTTCATCGTTGGACTCTTCTCTTCTTTTTCTTCTCCCGAACTATTCTGATTTCTACTACTTTTAATCCTTTCATACTCACTACACTGCCAAGCGTTATCTATTGACCGCATATACTTTACTTCTTACTCCTTCAGCTTAACACACGCGAAATGAAATACATCCCCACAATCAACACATTGAATTTTCTTACAGTCTTGTTTTGATATTTGGTTTTGACATTTATGACATGCTCTCATATTGAATCTGGTATACGTGCTGCAACATCTACGTATCATTTAACAATGTTCGGATTGTCTCACACAATTAAGTTATATTATTTATTCACTTAAATAAATAACCTCTATATACTACTTTGCTTATCACTTATATCTGGTCACAAGTCCGTCGCGCAGTACAGGTGTCTTCAACAAGTAACAATCACACACTATTGGTCAATGTTCGCTCGCATCATACTTTGATATTTAAAAAAATGTCTGGCAACAGTGCAGCTATCATATAGTTTACTACATGTAGGTTTGCAATCCTGACTAGTTCTCCAGCCTACGTCACTACACTCTAACGTGCGACAGTTTTAAACATTTAACATTTATTATGTAATGTAAAACGAAAATATATAATTAAATGGCTTGACAATATATTCACATTATTTCAAATGCACTGCTTCTATTGAAACAAGGTCAACAACCCTGTTAACAGCATTTACACACGGGAGCACAAAATAAAACACTAAAACACTTTACTTCTCAGGCATCGTTCTCAACTTGTTGCCAAATCCAGTACTGCCAAACTGTCAAACCCAGTACTTACTACGTAACAGTGGTAAGTGATGTGTTTTTCTTGGTAGACATGAATAAAGCCTTCGATTTCCCACGACAATATTTGTGAAAGTGTCCCAACTAATGACAATTGAAGCATGGTCAAAGGTAAATTGCTTGTTCCAAAAATGTAGAAGCAATATGTGTGGTTCAGTCTAGGACAACAATTCTTGGAATAATGGAAAATGGAGAAGAAGGAAATTTCCCTTTTCCAAGAAGTGATAACGAGAGAAAGGAGGGATAAAATAGAAAATGTTACAAAACACATCCTTTAGATTCTGGAAATGAATCCTACTTCGAGGAGAAAATAAATGGAATTGCTGAGTTTTTCGAGAGCTTCTTCTTCGATTTTCCCTATCTTCTAAGTCTTTCTGTAGAACTTAATTTCCCTTCAATTTCTTTCCACAAGGAAGCAATTTGTTACCACTTACTGGAAAATGAGATACGAGGAAGCGCATTCGGGCACACGCACACACCTATACAACACATTAACTTTAGACGAAATCTTGAAAAGATGAGCAGGTGATGCACTCAAAAACATACATCCTTCTCGTCTTCTTCTTCTTCTTCTTAAATGAACACAACAACAAAAAAATCCAATCCATATCCTCTGTAGGTGTTAAATAAGTAACAGAAAAACAAAATCTAATCGATATTCTAAAACAGAGTGACGAGGTCAAAACACGGAAATCAGACAAGTTGTCGACCTTGCTTAGTTGCTGAACTGTTTACCTCCTTAAAACTAGTGGGAGAGTTCACGAAAAAGGTCGCAATGTCTTATATAAATAGCTTAAAAAATTAACACCAGCTTTAAGGAATTGCTGGATACAAGTTTCCACACCACACCTCTTAAATCAAGATGCTATAATTAAGGACATAAAGTATCGTGGTGTAGGAGATGTTTACTTCAGATGAAGTGTAGATCTCCTATACAAATATCGAAGAATGGAATTGAATCATCATTATGAAGGCTTGAATATTATCTTTTTGTTAAACAATTCTGGATCACAGTAGAAAAAAACTCTTGGAAATTACATAATAAATCCAGGGAATCAATTTTAAAATTGAACTCCTGTACGAGCTATTTTTTTATCGTTAAAACCAATGAAATTGTCACATTGTTCCCCATTTCAACTTGTATTCCTGAAGTACGTCATTTCAGCCACTAGATGGCAACATAGTCAGAAAGTCCAAAAAATTGGACTGTGTATTCACTTTTAATCCTACCGTCAACCGTGTATCAGACTTGCAACTGTTTTGTTTTTTTGAGTGCTTTCTTTCCTTTCTTCCACAAAACGTCAAAGTATCCCCTGCTTTCCTATTAACTTATTTATGCTTCTCTCCTACCCTATCGCATACCAGAATCGTGGTAAAAGTCTCATCATATGTAGAAACAGTTGAGACAGCTTCATAATATACACAACTACTCTAGTTTACTAACGTATACTAGAGGCTGCTGTAGAAAACAATTAATTACTTTTATGCTCGATAGATGGCTGTGTTGTTTATGTAACGTGTCAATTCTTTTATCTTTTATAATAATTTTACAAATTTTTGTTTTTCTACTAAGCATGAATATGTCGAAAAATCAAGATTCGATAGTTATGTGACTAAATAATCACATCATGGTTCTAACACGTAATTAACATAAAAGGGTAAAACTCAATGTTTATTTGACAGGAATGAGTATATATGAGCGACAGGACAATGATTATTAACATTAATTAACCTAGCCTAACTGTGGTTAGTTAACCTGTGTACGAGAACCTTGTGTTGAAACACGCACGAGCGAGACAAACAGGTGTATGATCACATTGGGATCGACGGCTCTTCTCAGAGTCGGAGGGTGCAAGTTAGATTGAGACAACTTTTGCAGTCACTGCACAAAGACTGATCACCCATCATCATTTTAACTGTAGGTTTATCGTGACGTACACTGCATATCAATTAACGCTTCTGGGGCCTCTGGCCCTCATTCTTCTCATCATTATGGCGGATGAAGGCCAACATCTACAGCACCGATTACCAAAACAGGTACCGGGACCACCACCATATTCAACATTACTCAACAGAAAACAACGGAACATTGAAGCAGCATCACGGTCACGCTCACGCTCACCTCATACCGACAACTCAGGACGACAATCACCACCGCTCAAGAAGACACACACGATCAGTGAATCAGGATCAGACATAGAGCATAGAATGGACATCAACGATCATCAGCAATTTCCGGAACTTTCTCCAAAACATTCTTTCCTTCTGACGAACTTTGACGAAAAATTCAGGAATCCAAAACTTCTCTTTCAACAGCTTAATAAGTACTTCAGTCGAGACATCATCAGTCGCATTATACCGACAAGGAACGGAATGATTATCCAATCAATTGATTATCCAATCAATTGACATTGCCACAAAACTACGCAACAAACACAGTTTTGAAATCTTCGGTCCATCAGCCAACTTAGCACGTCTAAATAACAAACCACCAAAGCAACCACCACCACCTCGTCGCCAACCTACACTTTCAGTCGTCATCAGAGGAGGGGAACCCACTATCATCGACAGTGAAGTAGAATCAGAACCACCAACAACATCAAATGTGGTTTCTGTTCAGAGTCTCACCTCACCAAATCATGCACCAACCTACAAAGACCTCCGAAATGCACAACCTGCGGTGAAGCACATCCCACCTTTAGTTACAAATGTAGAGCACGACCGACAGCTGAACCTACAAAACCTGAACTCATCGTTCCGATCCGCACAACTGAAACTCCAGCACAAACTACCAGACCAGTCACTTCAATCAACCAACCGATCAGCATTGATCAAGTTCTTGCTTTCATCACTGTTACTCTTCAAAATATCCATCCATTTCAACGCCATCACATCCTTCAACAAATCCATTACGCAGCCAGATCAACCTTAAATGTCAACTTCAATGCAACCTATTCCGGCCCGTACGTACATTTTCATGGCAGTGCTTTGGAGACAGAAGTGTAAACAAATCTCAACATCTTATCATTTGATCATGATTATTATGGCTTTGACGTTTTTGTTCCTAAACATCCGCTCTCTAACCTCCCATCAACCTCTCTTCACACAACTTCTTCTCGAAGAACACGTCAATACATTCATGCTTAATGAAACTCATCTCACCTCGAAACACAACTGTAAAATACCAGGATATACCCTCTTACGTTGTGACAGTACCATACCAGCCCTCCGAGCAAATGGTGGAGTAGCAATAGGTTTTCCTCCATACATAGCCCACAGACAACACCAATCCAACCTTCCAGAACATCTTATCACCACCATCTATTACAAAAGTATCTACATCACCCTAGCGACCATATACATAAGGCCCGGCCACAATATTCCAACAACGTTCTTCATATATATTTCCAACAACATTCGTCACTACATCATCATATCCGATGTTAACATTCACAGTCACACAGCTAGAGAAAAAACAGACTTTCAAAATCTTATAGAATTACAAACAACCGGAACCATTCATCATATTCCAAAACACACCCGACCTATTTCTAATACCACTCCCGACGTCATCATCACTTCCACATCATTAGCCGCACGCAGCCACATAGAAGTTTTAGACCCTATTGGTAGTGACCATGTTCCAGTTAAACTGACGCTCCAAACTCATCACCGTATCGATCACACATCACAGCCACCTCCACGAACTGTACTTCGTTTCGACAAAGCCGACTGGGATGGATATAGAAACTGTACAAACTCATACTGAACTCATAACACCTCCATCAACTGAACATGAACTGCTCTTGACGACATCCATAATGTATTTCATAAAGCTTCTAAAAAACACATCCCAACTAGCAGCTCATACCCTCATCGTCCAAACTTACCTCCGCAATATTTACCATTAATAAATCGTTCTCGAACACTTTTTCGCGACTTTCAACGCACAGGCAACCCTAAATCTTTCCGTCTTCATCGACAATATCAGCGTACAGTTCATAACTACATTAAGGCATCTAAATTGCGACAATGGATTAAGACTTGCAACACATTAGCTGAGACCAACCATCCTACCAAATATTGGAAGCGCTTTAATTCACTCACCGGTAAATACAGTAAATCATCCTATCCACTCATCCAAGAAGAACACGCCCTTCACTCTGACGAAGACAAAGCTAACGCATTCGCTAATTACCTACAAACCATCTTTACTCCACAAATTCCATTCAATCCATGCCAACGACATCCTTCTGACCGTCTTAATTTATCATCACCTCATCTACAACCTAGCATAGATCACCATCTTCCAGAACACCCACTTACTGCACCTATCACCACCGATGAAATCATCCAAGCCATTGCCCGCAAACGCAATACCGCTCCTGGAATAGACCAAATAACCTACCGTCATCTCAAGGAAGCTCCTATTAACTTAATCCATCTCCTCGCCACAATATTTACCTTCATCATCCGCACTGGATATATCCCACCAGAATGGCAGACATCTAAAACACTAATGTTTTCCAAACCTCAAAAACCACCGCATGAAGTCTCCTCATACCGCCCCATACAACTAACATCTACCTTCAGTAAAACTCTAGAGAAAATCTTGGTTAAACGACTACACACTCACCTAGATCATTACAATCTTCTTCCCCTCCATCAAGCTGGTTTCCGTCCATCATTCAGTATAAACGATCAACTTCTCAGACTTACAAAGATGATCATTAACCATTACAACACTACACAACCCTCCTGTTTAATCCTTTTCGACCTAGAAAAAGCTTTCGATCGCGTTTGCCACCAGGCTCTTATCTACAAACTCCAAGCTTTCAGACTACCCGTCACATACCTACGATTCATTTTCCACTTCCTTACCAACCGTTTAGCCTACATCAACATTAACTCTGCTATCTCTCACCCTATCTTCCTACACTGCGGAGTACCACAAGGTTCCTCCCTATCCCCACTTTTATACCTTCTTTTTGTCGCAGATTTTCCACCCTTACCACCCAACATCCATCTTTTTCAGTACGCCGATGAAACTGCCTTTCCTGCCCTCAGCCACTCCTTGCAACATATCAATCGCACACTCACCGAGGCCATCAACACTTTCACCACATGGTGCAGTAAGTGGGGGCTCACCATAAATTCTCGCAAGACTCAAGCCATTGTCTTCATCCCACCTAGACGCAGATCAAGAGTTCGAAGAAATCCCAATCGATTAAATATTCAAGTCTCACATGAGCCCGTCATTCCATCTAAACAAGTAACATACCTAGGCATAATCTTCGACCACCATCTCACATGGCGACCTCATTTACAGGAAATCATTTCAAAAGCAACCAATCGCTTAAATCTTCTGAAACGTCTCACAGGTACCACCTGGGGTCTAAAGCCAACAACTATCATCAACATGTATAAAGCTTTTCTCCGCCCAGTCTTTACCTATGGGTTCCTTGCATGGATTTCAGCAGACGTCAAATTCTATAAGAAACTTCAAATTCTTGAAAGACATGCCCTCAGAATTGCATACCGGGTAAAACTTCCTAGTCCTACTCATGAACTATATGAGCGAATTACATTCCCCCATCTGCTACTCCACCTAGAGAAACTACGGACTAAATACATCACACGCAGATATGAAGAAAACCATCTACTCCTGCATGACATTACGAGACTCATCCTACTCGAACTACATACGTCCAACCATCACTTTCCCTCTTATTCACTCTATACCATTACACATTACCACCCAACCATCCTGACTTTGCATATCTATCAGCTTTTCATCTACCAGACATCCCTCACCACGTAGCACCCTCATATATTGCACAGTAATCATCAGTGTACTAACAGGGCCTCCATCTATGTTCAGAGAAGCCCCTGAACAAGAAGATTCACAAGCATCTGTCCTAAGTGTCATCACCGTGTTGTGGCGTCTAACTGCACCTCACTCCCATTTCTCATAAGCAAAGTCCCACTACACCCAAGTTATGATTATGAGCAAAAGCTCATAATGTCCAATATTAAGTATAAAGATGAGTAAATAAAGAGTTAATAAAGATGAAAAGAATAAAGAAATAAACCAATAAATTACAATCCCATAGCCCACCTTACATTCCCTATAATCCCATCATACTAAAACTTCCCTTCCCAAATAGAGGGTGTAGCCCTTTGGGGGAGGCTAGCAACACGCTAGGTTTAAAAAAAATCTGCGACCTGCTGTTAAGAGGGAAAATTACGTAGAATCCTCTTTTTAATAAATCTTTTAATAAAACGTGGTGGAGCGTTTGCTTGTGGTCGTCCAGGTTCTTCCTAAGCACCGCAGTGATCATAGGCAGATAGCTATAATATTGTTTGCTGTATAGCTGGTTGGAGAATTTTACAGTTCTATAAAAAAAAATAAAAAAAATATTATTAACGGTATGCTACAATTATAATAGCTCAGAACTGCCGAAACTGTCTTTATTGTCGCAATGATTAAGTATTGCCAACTTATGTTTTGAAAATTCACTTGTTTAAAATTCTTCCATTCCGTTAGATCTATCGGCACCAAACATGGCATAAACTTTATTGGATACAATAGAAAAATTATGTGGGTGTCGCCGTTGTGAAGCTCTGTCCGTGTTGCCAACTAACAAGCGGTGACTCCTTAAAATAATTTTCCATTACTTTCACTAGACCAGATTATCGGTTGCTCCTCAACTCAATTGATGTGAAATGAAGAACAGAAATGTTTTTGCTGAGAGAATATTTAAAGAGGTATTACAACCAAATTAATTAGAATGTTCCATTAACTTTGTACGTTTCTATTAGCCACGAAAAGAAGCGTGGGTTGAAGAACAAGTTAAAACTGAACCACGTCAAAAAGATTACTAACAGAGCGCTTTATTTCCACACTCTGTTTCTTTCCTAATACCCAGAACACAAAAAGAAACTTTACAAGTACTTCTCTCAAACATTGTTCCATTCCTAATCAGTAATTGATTAGTAGGCGATTCCCCTTTCTAGTGAATTTAATTGGTAATGAGACACTACAGTCCCTTCATTACTCCTCTGGTGTGTGTGTGTGCACACGTGTGTAGCATCATGTTCTATAGGATTATCGTTTGTCAATTACAGGGAAGCTCTCATATAGAACGAGACTGTTCCCCCCACCCCTCTCTTCACATAAAACTGCTTAATATGTGAGGCTTTATGAAGGTATAAATTTTGTGATAATGATTATTCGCGTATGCGAAAAAAATGGTATATTAATTTCGTGGAATAGTTTTCCATTATTATTACCAATAAATGCATTAGTATTTGTAAAGAGTTTCATAGAATTGGACCCACGAACTTTGCAGATGAATTTCTGACACCAAATCAAAACTGTTTTCTTGATCATTTGTCGTATTAAAATCATTTTCAAGATCCAGGGTTTCCAACTTACAACACGAAATTGACGTGTTGCAATGGTAAATAAAATTAATGTCTGTCAACAAATCGTTGAATGATGCATTAAGGTTATGTTACGTGTTGAGGGCTTGATTGGCTTCAATAATGTATACATTATATATTAAAAGGTGATGTAATTGAATCATCAATATTGCCAACTGGATATAAAGTATTAATATTTTAAATACAATTGTTTATTGTATATCTTGCATGCCTGTTCTTCATACATGTGCATTAACTTCACTAGGAAATACAAAATATGCAATACACTTACGAAGTATTAATTGATAAAAAAAAATACTTTTATGAGATTGGCAACACTGCCAACCACTGATATTACAATTTAATTTCCAGTATCTACCATATTGATATTAATTACTCCCGGAAATATACCTTTTTCTTTCATGTATCGTCTTTGATCTATAGGGAAATATTAATTTGATTTATCATTGTAAGAAGCCAACTTTTGGCCCAAGTTGGAAACTCTGTAACTCGAAAATCAAATCGAATTCGGAAAATGGTGGACATAATCTTTTGTTCTTGCTTCTTGTGTCAGAAATTATATTGCTAAATTTGTCGGTCCTATATAGGGAGAATGATTCTGTAAGTCTTTAAAAAAAAAATTCGATGTTTCGATACTTTTTCTCAAGCTAATGTTTTGTGACCCAAATCCTAAAGTGTTCTGTAACCAGTCAAACGCAACATCGTTGCAGGCTAGCATTTATTTTAGGATAAAAAAGTTCATATTTAAAAAAATATATATAAAAATATGCTTTTAAAATATATAAATATATGAAAGTAATAATGGAATATTGTATTGTCACCCGAATTACGACGCTGTGCAAAATTTCGTCATTGTATGACGTCGGGAAATGAGTTACATTAACGTTGCAAGATTTGAGGACACCACGAACCATTGTGATCTAAAGAAAAGAATGTAATAAAAGTGGATGAACAGACTGGTGCAAAGCAATACATACGCTTACAACAGGATGCGCTTGGACGCTTTATGATTGCATTCTTACTGAAAGTACGACGTGATGAACATTTTATCTCATGTAGTATATATTTTCCGTTACAAAATGTTCAAAATACTGAAGTAAACTGGATTTTGTTTTGATTTTAATTTTTTTGTATAAATGAAAGTTGCAGCTTGCTTCAAAACGTTTATTAGATGAGAACCCCCAAGCATATGCTTTCACATTACCAACGTTTCTCTTTGATAGCAAACAATGTTTCTCCACTTAAGTTAATTATTAGTTTGTATGGTAAATTTAACAAAACAGAGAAAATTACACTTGGATATCCGTTGAATCACAAAAACGTTAATTAAATTTATTTCTCAGAAACGAAATGTTTATGCACATAGCTTTTAATACCATTTTTGATGCATGATATCCCACGCTTTATTTGAGATTATTGGTAGTCGTTTATCACAAAACTGTCATATTTTGTACGAAGAAACCTTGGACCTTAAAAGGTCCATGTACAAAATATGACAGCTTGTCTGACGAGTCACGTTATCAACTGTACCATGTCGATGGGAGGCACCGTGTGTGCCGAAAACCTCAAGCGATGGATTCCGCATGCCAAGAGGGCATTGTCCAGGACAGTGGGGTATCAGTCATGGTCTGGGGCGGCGCGTTTTCCTGGTATGGAATGGGTCCCTTGGTTGTTCTGGAAGACACGTTGAATGCTCCGCGGTATCGACAGGTTCTCATAGACCATTTCCACTCCGTTTTTGACCTTACAAACACCCTGACGAATTTGCGGTCTTTCAAGATGACAATGCACCGCCACATCGCTCCAATGTCGCCCGAAAATGGTTCGAAGAGCATACAGGGAAGGTCCAACGACTGAGATGGCCACCCTGGAGCCCTGATATAAACCTCATCGAGCATATCTGGGATGCAGTTGAACTCAGGCTCCTTGCACTGGATCCTCCACTCACGAACAGGCCGCAATTGGTTTCCGCTCTGTAGTCTGTGTGCTATCAATTGCCTCCAGAAGTGTACCAGGGACTTGCATATTCACTTCCACGCCGTATCGCTGCGCTCCGCAGGGCCAGAGGGGACCCGACCAGATATTAGATAACTATCCCATGAGTTTTGCTAAGTCAATGTATTTTCAGAGTGTACGTACATAAAGCCAAACCATGACTCTCTACCGTAATAATGTTTCCTTTGATTCTTTGAATCGCACGTTGCATTTCCTTGGTAGACACTTTACATTACGTTTTCTTTTGTTCTTAACTGATACGCGAAAGTAAACAGTACGGAGCAGATGATACTGTAAGTTCTGCAGACCCCATAAAAGAAAATAAGATTTCTCAAGAATAAGCGAATAGACAATTTAGAAACGTCTAGAAAATAACTTTGTTCAGAAAAAGAAATGGTTGAGAAAAGAGGACCACAGGAGGAGCCACAGAATGAAAACTGTCGTTGAATATCGTGCTAAAATATTAAGAAACATTCCCCAAAATCACAAACCGCCACCAAAGAATATGTTTCTTCATGTTGTTCCTACATGAAACCACACGGACAACTATCTTCACTATTTGACTCTCAAAACCCTTTCGACTAAAAGTTTTCGTGGGTATGTTTTAGTATGTATAAGGCTCACTTCTGTAATATGATCACGTATATGCGTTCCACAGCTAACGGAGCCCTCCTTCTTCCTTCCTCACGAATCACGGGGCGTGACACACAAGGCTACCTCACCTATTTAACACACACATGCACTTCGTTCTTCTCCGTCCCCCGCCTCCAGAACACATTCATAGCTTTTTCCAACTACTCATACACTTTCAAAGCTCCGCCACTACGAAACAGTACGCTACAAACGAACTCAAATTCCAGTAATTTCAGGCTCTGTTGCTTGTCTCTCGTAGCCTATGTTCACACTCTACTTCAACTCCGTTTCGAGCATACCTTTTCTTCGTATTTCAGAGGGGATGGGGATAGTTTTTACTTTTTTCAGTGTAGCTGCAAAAAAAAAAAAGTTTTCTTTCTTTTGAAAGTGAGATCAGAAGTAATTAAATTGTTAGGGATTCGAAAACAAATCAACATTGTTACCATTAGTGCATTGTCGAATGCGACAGGATCATTAATGTAAAATTAGTCTCCTCCGCTTGCCTGGTCTTGCTCTTTTATCGTTTGTATAACTTGCAGTTTATATTTCCCTGGAATTGGACTGATGTAATTGGAATATATCTTTCCGCTGAGGTAAGAATTTTTGAATTACGAAAAACGGCTGATACGAAGAAATTCAATTCAATATGTAGGGGAAAGGGGGCACCTTTGTACACTTTGTTGGGCAAATTTAACTTTGCTTCCTCACACTCAGAGAATTTGTTCAGAGATAAATAACATATGTATGGGAACATATACAGCTCGCCGAAGAAAATGACGTACTTCATTGTCATCTTAAAGCAAGAACAGGAACTGAGAGGCTATCGTTCAAAGGTGCCTCCGTAGGGGGTAGATTTGAACAAGGGTGGGGTAGTTTTGAACATGGCTGGAGCAGTTTTGAACACATCCTTAATTTTATTACAGGAACATTAATTTTCTTAATAGATGCTTCTAAATACAAATACGGAAGCAGAAGAAAGTAAACTAAAGTTTTACTAACCATACAAAGAATATAAACTACCCAGTTGTTAATAAACGTTGAACTAACTTGCTTGCTTGTTTCTTTATTGGTGTTATGAGGATTGCATAACCATTAGGCTTGCATAAACTTTGAACTCGTACTTATTTTTGTTAAAAATGTTACACATAACCTAATTGAAATGCTTTCACACTGTTAATAAGTGGAAACATATTTTTTTTCTCAACAGTAAGTTTTAGCTGTGGGGACATAAGCTGCTACCTTGTTCAAATCTACCCCCTTCTTTTTGTTCAAACCGTTATAAATGTATGTAGTATCACGGATCAGTGTTTTCTAAATACAAATATAAAGAAAGGAGATATACTGTTATAGACTGAAATTAGTGATAAGGACATCTTTGGGATACAAAATTTCACCTTATGAAGACTGAGCGTTTTCCAGGATATTTCCTTAGTCACACTAGGCAAATACCGAGATGATATCTTAGGCCCTGGACGACTTCTTCCCTTATTGTTTCCCCTACCCTATCACGTTTTGTTCAAACATTATGACACTCCAGGGTACCGCGACACCCCAGTTGAGAATCACTATTCTGAGCAATGACGATCTACCATGAAAAAAAAAACTTCCAAAAAGCAAGAGAGAGAGAGAAGGAAGCCATCACCCGTTGATTTGTACTTACAATCAACGATCCACACACGAGTGGAGAAAGAAGTCATTTTTTTTTCTTTTTTGAGAAATATCTTTCGAAATAGTAGAATTTGAGGAAAGTTTATAATTGAATTAGTACGGGGAGGAGATTTTCACGCATATCTATTGGATAATCTTAATTCCCTTGACAACGAAATACAGGAGAAACTCACTTTATGTGGCATTTCCTCAACTATAAAGATTACTCAAATACATAGATTTACTTAACCTTTCATTGTGATTTTTAAGCCATGGAAATCCACTCTAAAAGAATGGCTTCTCTTTTCGCTCTTGAAGGATAAAATATTTCGCTCAAATCGAGCGGAATTCCACTCTTTGAATTTTAGTGTGTTTAAGAGCAACATTTTTGACACACCCTATATATATACAAGTGGATTTTTCGTCACTACATTAAGCTGACTAGAAGAGTTGTTTTGTACTCTAACGAATGATGAATGAATGAAATCATATCAGAATGAAAGACCTGTGAGATTGCACGTTAATGACATCTTTGAGAAGAGCACAATTACATAAAAAATCCCGACATTAATTCGCCCGTCCAAAGCTCACGCCCAGAATACACAATCATGACAGTTACGAACATTTAGTTTTTCCTTCTTTTGAATGTTCATATAACACGGGAAAAACAAGGTCATACACCAAAAAGAGAGGCGGGAGCCAAGGAGTCATGTAAAGGCTATGTGGGACACCTGCGGAGTGATAACATGTGACCATCAATAACTCTGAAATCGACTGTCAGACATAGTCATGGACAGAATATAAATTAAATATTTCCCCCCTTCGTGTGGAGGAAAATAGATTGAATAGTTTCGTGTTAGAAAATAGAACACTGTTGTGTATAAAGCAAAAGTTAATCACGTTATATGGAATTTAAACGTAGTAGCGAACGATGATGTATGGTGCTTATCAAATGAATTAAATTAATTTAGTTATTTTAGCTGATGTCAAACGAGATGTCGCTAGCATCGGTGAATTAATTTTGGGAGACCTTTCTACATGTTGTTGCTTTTGCATCTACTTTTTTCGTTTCAATTTTTCTCGCCTTTCGAATAAGTCTACAAAAATTCTTCTCTTTATGAATTTAAGACCAAACTGTTCAGAAAAGCCAATTCAATTCTGGAATTCCGAACTGAGATTCCGAAATGGAGTTTCCACATATTGGAAGGTACTCGGCCAGCACCTTAGTTTATAGGTATCATTCCAGCATTTGCCTGGTGTGACTGAGGAAAAACCCTGGAAACACCTCAGTTGTGTTCTACATGTATCACTTTTGATGTAAACGGTTCTTTTTAATTATGAATCAGAACTGTCACTGTTACATGAACTGGAACACTCAGTGTAATCAGAAAATCCTGTTTCCAAAATTTAGGTATCTCGGAAATTTCGACTTCTCAAATTTCCGAAAATTAGATATTTTGGAATTCCAACTTCTAGAATTTAGATATTCCGACATCCGAAATTTAGAAAATTCAATATTTGAAAGTTCAGATATTCCGGAATTTACACTTTCGAATTTGTATATTCTGGAGACATTCCGGAATGTTTATCGATTTTCATGGCATTTGATTTTAGAGGTGGTGTCCTACACGAATATCTTGGCTTTATTTATGGCAATTAGGCATCTCAACCTCAGGTCGGGATAGAGTGGGAAAGAAGATGTTGGAAGGTACTTGGCCAGCACCTAGTTTATAGATATCATCCCAGCATTTGCCTGGTGTGACTGAGGAAAACCCCTGGAAACACCTCAGTTGTGTTCTACATGTATCACTTTTGATGTAAACGCTTCTTTTTATAATAGTGATAAATAAATCGATATTATGAATCAGAACCGTCACTGTTACATGAACTGGAACGCTCAGTGTAACCGGAGCCAAAATAACAAATTGTGACGTCACATGAGCTGTTGATTTTTTATTTGTTCTTAAATACGTTGAGTTATTGTCGTAACTTTCCTAATATAGTGTAATGGTCTTTTGCTACCAACACATTCGTCAGTACATATGCACTAAGTCGAATTTACACTCCTGTTCTACCCCCATAAATGAATTTTTTGGAAGTCGTAACTATATCACTTTCTAACACAAAAAACAGTAGGAAACGCAAAATCGATCCGAGCGGTTTTCAAGATAAGTATTACCCAATGTGTAAACAGTCCTGATACAAAATGATTTGGATGGTGTTTGTGCATTAATTTACAATATGACTACATTATTGATGTATGTAGTTACTACATATGCAGTGTGATTTTATGTTAAAAAGTATTTATACATACACTTATGTAAAGGAGGTACAACATAAAATGTCACTATATTAAGTGAAATATACAGGGTGTTAATGAATAATAACGCAACACTTCGGGAGGTGATTATTCACATAAAAACAAGAAAAAGTTTCCTTTGAAAAAAAAATTCGAAACATGTTTGTTAGTTTCAGTTATAAGTCTTTAAAGTTACGGCGGTATTATCAAAATAATGACGTCATATCTCGATAAATAATGATGTATGGTGTAGGCGTAGGTCATTATTTATCGAGATGTGACGTCATTTGTGACGATATCACAGTAATTTAAAGCGCGTGTAGCAACTAAAATACTCATATTTCGAGATTTCTTCGAGTATATTTTATTTTTCTTCTTTTGACGTTAATAATCACTTCTCGAAGTTTGTCGGTAGTATTCATTAACACCCTATATATTGTTTTCATTAATATTTATATATGAAAGAGACCCCACTCGATTCATCTGCCCTATAACCCTAATGACCTATGGCGCAGGATTGCGCAAGACCTGCGCAACGTGTTTGCTTCATCAAAGTTTATGAGTGAATGCTGCTTAAAGAGATTTCCTCACGTAACAGTTTCAATCTCAAGTAATTGAGATTGCACAGAAATTCTCTTTACGCTGCAATCGTTAATCATGATCTTTATTCAAATACGATCCTTGGATACAATTACGATCATCATTTGCTAAATCGGAACATCCTGCGTCGTCATTTGTAAAGATATAATTTATGACAATGGCGCGTCTCAATAGGGTGTAACCAGATGCTAAAACTTCCTTTTCTCGACATCTCTTCAAAGTAACTGTTCTTCTGTTTAGATTTAAGGAATTCATTCGTCAATTTATGACCATGACTTTTGTTGAACAC
Source organism: Lepisma saccharinum (assembly GCA_022664845.1). Lineage (NCBI taxonomy): Eukaryota > Metazoa > Arthropoda > Insecta > Zygentoma > Lepismatidae > Lepisma > Lepisma saccharinum. The sequence continues at coordinate 48,186 of JAGDQP010004160.1, forward strand.
TCTGTACAACAAATGTATACACAGAGTACCGGAAAATTGTGCATTGAGTTTTTTTTATGTTGTAACTCTTTATAACATTTTTTTTAAATGTCCTTTAGGCAACTTTGTCCCAATCCGGGAAAGGCTGAAGGAGATAATATTGCAAGGAAGTCGTCCATGGTGTAGTTTGAAGGTACAATCTCGGAATTTCATGTAAGAAATAACTTTAAGTGGATATAAGGTAAGTTTAAACCTGATCCTTATAAATTATATAATTAATTAACGCCAGATTTCTATAAATTGTCTCTCTGAGAATTGAATTCTGGGTAAGTAAATACAAAGTAAAAGATATTAGTACTTCATTACATCATTCTCAGAACCGGAGAAAACAAACTTTCTCATCTGAGATATTACAACCATTATTCCCCTGTGAGATAACCCCCAACCATCTTTAAACGTAACTTGTTGCCACGATCACAGACAAATCACGTGTAAAATTTGCATTCTCAAAAGCCCTATAAAATCCCTTATAACCCTATCGCTTTCTTTTACCGAGATTGGGAGACTGTAGGGGAAGAGGAGAGCTTATCGGTAAAAGGGTTCGGAAAATTAAGTCTTTATTCATTATCCATTCTTCGTTTCATCCCCCACTTCCCCACCCACCCCCGCGCGCCATCACCACAGCCTTCGCTTATTGCTTGGGGAAAAAAGGAGCGGCGTGTGTTGTAGCAGTTTAAGGGGGTAAAAGTTAGCAATCTGTCAGCGCTATATTCGGGGCTATGAAGAAGAACGGGTATTGAACCGGGTAAACGGTTCTTGGGCTTGTACAGCTAGAAAAACGCAAGTAGAATGAAACCATTTTCCAAGAGCGAAGTTAAAATAGAAAAGGAAGAAAAAAAACCCGTTGAAGTACAGAAGAAAATGTTAATAGCAGCGCTTTCTCCTTGCTGGCTGCAACCACCGCTGTAGCTAAAGGGATTCTAAATTTGCTAGCAATTTTCTTCCTCTCCAGCTTTCCCAACCCCGTTATATGCGCTCTTCTTGTGCATCTATGCAAAAGGCAAAAGCGCGCAAGAAGCAGCCATTACCTCTGAGTTATGCGATGTGTCTTCGGAATGGTGATTGGCTCTTGGCTTCATTACAGAGAGCTAGGCTCCAGTCTCTCTCTCTCTCTCTCTGTACGTTTTTTTCTCTCTTTGTCCCTTTGCAGTCTACCTCCGTATTATCTTTGTAAAGGGACGGGGTAGCTACCCCTCATCCTGCCCCTTCTTTTGTCTTGTACTTGTAATAAACTTCTTTGTTCACTTCTGTATAATCGGGAAGATGATTTCTGGTAATGAGAGTCAGATGTTCTGAGGTGCGCTCAAGAAACATTTTTGGTTTTGACTCCCTCCCAGCTATATGACGAAATATTAAACTGATCCAAGTATAGACTCTAACTATGTCAACTTAAAAGTTGTACTATTACGTTTAACTTTATAAGATGTCTATTCTTTTCCCAAAAGATACCGTTAATAACCAAGAAACAAATTGGTGTATTGAGTAATAGCTTAGATAAATAGATACGAGGGTAGATCTAAACTATGATCCAAATAAAATGACCCTGCGCAGGTGTTTAAGTCTGGTGGTACCACTAGCCTACCAAAACGTATAGTCTTATGGCTAAAATGCTTCAAAGCCATATCGTTCAATTACTTTTTCGATCCCTTTCCTATCGTGATAAATATAATTTTCTAACTCTAAAATGGTTGAACATGTGCGAAAAGAGTCCTAAACTTTCTGCTTAGTGTCTTGATAGTGACACTTATGAGATCACATCATTCCCATACACTAGGTCAGAAGTTTGTTTTGAAATTCAGCTGTTTGTGTGTGTGTGTGTGTTTCCCCCCAATAACATACCCATTTCGTACCAGACAAATAATTGTCCTCAACTCTTTATTTATTTGAAAATATCTATAACACATGTAAGCCTGTCATGTTCTCAAGTATCAAGAAATTAGGGAGTACTCAATCCACGATTTTTACCACGCAGGAGCTGATATCCTTCACATAGTAATGATAAAAATTAACATTCTGCAGTACGTGAAAGGCGCGTTAGTAAAAGTTATGAGAACTTTCAATAGAGGGCAGACTAGTTGCAAACAATAATACCCTCTCACGGCTTGGATCTAAATTACGTCATGGAAAAGAAATTTTTAACTATTTTATTTTAATTTTAAAACAACTCAAGAATGTTTTGTAGATATTAATATCTCTTTCTTATTTTACTCCAATAACTTCGCTCAAACGTGTCCTTTTGCAGTCAATTATTGTAGAGTAATGCTATTTTATTAAATCTTGAAGCTGAAAAAATAAGAGAGATGAAGTGCATTTTCGATGTCATCGATTACATTATATTTAATAAAAATATATAATTTTGTCAAACGGGCAAAATACTTAATCATACTTAATAATCAGCCTATAAATTTCACGAGAATGTTAACCTTAGGAATTCAAGGTTGCAAAGACAAGTCGTTGAACTTGCAGGTAATTATTTTTTTATATGAAACTCGCACCGAAATTCCATTAGGTTGCATCGTTGTTCTTATTTCTGACTAAAGTAGATTTCCTTCCGCGGAACTAATATTCCCTTTCAATGACTGCTAATCCTGACTCCATAAGATTTTCATTATTATCCCTCAGTGTTTCACCGAGGATGAAGTAATCATATAACAGCAGCAGAATAGCAAATAAGCAACAAACTACAGGGTGATTAAAAAGTCCCAGTACATCCTGGTAGTTCGCAAACCGACAAGAAAATGAAGCATCGTAGAAAACAAATGTGGAACGGCTACATTTTGGATTATATAGGTCCGCCATATTGAAATCTCCTATATTAGATGGAAGTAAATTTTGTCAAATGCGAAATGGACCGTCGAACTTAAAAAACAACATGAGAATGTTCTTAGAAAAGTATTACTCGTGTCAGATTTGATCTACTTGTTACGGTGTCTAAGCTCTCGGCACGGAAAGGGCGCTAATGGATAAATGAAACGAAACTGCCATCGTTAATGACAATAACTTCCTGCTCGTGATAGATATGCCCAATCTGACACGTGGAGTGCTTTTCTGAGAACATCCTCGCGTTGTTTGAGATCTCACAGGACCATTTGACAAAATTGACCCCCAGCCAATATGGCGGATTTCAAAATGAAAGACACGTTTACCATGTACCCCCAAAATGTATCCCCTCCCAACCATAACACATTTATGTATTACGATGCTTCATTCCGTTGTCGGTTTGTGAACTATGGGACTTTTGAGTTACCTTGTATATTAATTTCACTCCGCTATTCGAACTTGCTTGTAGCTACAACTACCTCTGAGAACTTTCTAAGAAGACACATGAATATCAGAACTGATTGGTTATCACTGCGCATGTGCAATACAACTGCCTGCCACACCAGCTCCTCTAGCGTAACTTCTTTAAATCGAAATAATAAAAACAAGCTACTCTTACTTCCCATAGGTCTTTCAAACTACCAATGATCTGGAGGCTATGTGCAACACCGGTAAAAAAACAATGATGCGCAAATTCGCTACATGACTATCACGCCCCCTTGAGCCTAATTGTACAGCTATATTGTATTCGTACTTTAGATGTTAGAAATGTTTAGTTCTAACAGTTTGCCTCTTCTATCAGCAGAACTCAGCGTGATTTCAGTCATAATCCGTCGTGGTCAGGTAGGCAAGGCATCAAGCTGCCGATTGACGGACCAGTGTTCGAGTCTTGCTCTCTATTTTCATTATTGTCAATCAAATTCGTTTAGACAAACTTCTTCTTCAAAAGAAATAACTATTTTGTTTCGAATCCCTTTTCATTGTTTGTTTTTATCTTCCACAATTAAACTTTTCTTTCTTCTCTGTGCTTCCAAACAGCAGGATAAGTTATCATCTGGCAACACTGCAGACCACGCTTTTTTTTTTGTAAGTAAATGAGCTAATGACATTCGAAGGGTCAGCGGCAGAAAACGATGAAACTACATCTGGACTCATTTGGAGTTTCATCGTTTATCCCCCCCTACCTTTCATATGTCATTCAAAAACGAAATATTACTATTATGTTTTCTGTAGAAATTGATTGACTTGTAATTTTCTTCCAAATCGAGCTCGTAGCTTGTAGAGATGTGACCAACTACTAACGGCGAATCGGAACCACATCTGTGGTGATTCCAGAGAGGGGGCACGGGGGCGCCGATCCTCTAAATAAAAATATTTTTTGTAGCATTGTTTCAACAATTTATCTCAGAATAAATCTTCAATTTGTTTCCGGACAAATCTAATTTATCTATAAATGTCAACTTGGGGGATATCGATGGCGTACTCCATGATAAAGCGTAGTAATATGAGCGGACATATGGTAAATTTATACTTAAAAAATTCAATTAGTGAGAAAATATCGAAAATATGCCTGGACCATTCCACCTACACCCCCTCACGAAAATCCTGAAACCGCCATTGAACCACGTTCTAGTTTGAATAAGGCAAAGCGTGAGTCCACAAGCAAACAAGGGGGTACTACTCCTCACAAAGCGGTCACTTCCTGCTGTGATATCTTACTTCCATGCCAGCTGCATTATAAGACCTCATCACAAGCTTCCTGCAGTTTATTATGTTTGGTATGCTAAGGTCAATGTAAAGCAACGATCTCCAACAAAAGATGGCAGCACTACCTCAAAATATGTCTAATGTATTTTTATTGTTACACGAAATTTCAATGTTGCTCCTACAAATTCAAGCCTAAAGAGTTCTAACTTTCAGGAAGAAAGTCTATAAACAATACAAGAGTTCCATCCGTGCCATTTTTTAATTTCCTTTCTTGTTCATTGTTGAAATCGCTTTATTGTTGTTATGGATTTCCAAACCTATAACAATGAAACTCTTTCAACAATGAATAAGAAAGGAAATAAACAATTGACACGGATAGAGCTCTTGATGTGGTTATGAACTTCTTTTCCTGAAAGTTTGAACTCTCTAGGCTTGAATTTGTAGGAGCAGCAAAGAAATTTCGTGTAATGATGAAAAATACATTAGACATATTTTGAGGTCGTGCTGCCATCTTTTGTTGGAGATCGTTGCTTTACATTAACCTTAAATTATAAATAATGGAACTGTTTATGCATGTACTGAAAGTTGTATGGTAGAATTTATTTACAGAATGTAATGCAAGAAAAGTTCGTATCATTATTTTAAAGAGTTGTTAAATTGAGTGTAAAACGTCAACCACAACTTTGGATGTATTAGATTCAATTCTTTCAAACAACGGTCGATGAAATTGAACAGAAAAATATATATGAGTTTCAGTCAAACGGAAATATTGATCATGTGTTTCGCTTCTCCATTTTGTTCTTCTTTGTGCTGAGGAAGAAAGGGAAAAAAAAATAGGTATTGTTAAAGTTCAAGAATTTTTTTTTATTTTCTTGTACTTTTTCCAATTCATTTTCTTTTTCTCTTTATTTATTTAATCGGTTCGTACGTCGACAACTTTGTCACTACTCTTCGTAGATCTCATGCATTGATTGTTCACGTTGGTTGGATGGGGGTGAGCAGGAAAAAGAGAAGTCGCTTTGATGCTATCTTCAGTGCAAGAGAAAAGGGGCGGTGGGTGTTGTGAAGCACTCCTCTGTCCCCCACTCTCCCTATTCCAGACCGTACTTTCTCATTTCTTTGTCCAGTTGCCAAAAAATTCCTGTGTATGGTAATTAGATGGGCGTTTGCCAAGTTTGATTGTAGCTTATACTATCTTATCACGCAAAAGCATTTGAAATACAGCAATACAGAGAGAGAGAGAGAGAGAGAGAAAGACAGTAGATTGTTTTCGTGAAGCTTAAATAGTTGTTTCGTAATTTATCATTTAATGTTCAACTGGAGATACTTTCGCTATTACAGAAAATTGGTTCAATAACGAACCATATTAAGTTTTAAAATATTTGTGTTCCCGTTTTGTTACTCCGAATAAAATATGTAAGGGCCCCATAAACTGAAATTTTACTGTTTCCTTTATATTATTTTTTTTTTATCTGTGTTTGTTTTAATAATTTGTGGGGAGAAAGAGGAGAAGTTGAAAAACTATAAGTTATCTCATCATGGGCGGATTTATAGGGGGGCATTGCCCCCCCCCCTTAGTCGTTTCAAAATTCAGGAGAGAGACCCTGGGGAGGCAATTACTTTAAGGGTGGAAGCTATTTAGTGGGTTCTCATAGTCATTCTGAAATGGTTGGGGGACAATGCACCCCCATGCCTCTCCAATAACTACGCTCATGTACTCCCAATTCTATTTTCTCGGAAGAGTGATCACTGACGTATTACCTTATTGAAAACCCGCATCACATTAGATCAGTTAAAAATCCATAACTAAGTAACAATATAACGCAACATAGGGAATACTCCGGATCAGTGGGTACCCCGGAAAATCGATTTGCCGTCACCTTCATTTCCTCAATTCTAAATTTCTGTCTGTCTAACAAGTGACATAGAAACAAGGAAAAATACACATACATAGACAGCACTGAACACTGGAAATATTAATAAACATGGCATAAAGTACTACAAGAATAAATAAATTTATCAAAATGGAAAACCATTTAGATTTTCTAACAGTAAGACACTGAAAGTACTGCCTACCAAATAACTAGATCCTTTGAAATTCTAATTTCTCCACAAGGTAAAAATATTTCTCATTATCAGTTTCTTGCATGTTATTAATTACTAATATCTTTGTTTTATTTAAATTTAGAAATACTCCAGACATTCTCTGATATGTATCAAATGTCAGCAAATATCCAAGTAACTTCATTTGATGAACGAGCAATATTGTTTGTATATCTCGTCAATATATGCATTTATTGTTACATTAGAGCAACCTCTCCTTAAGCCATGTAACAATGAATTTAATATTTGTAGAATAATAACAGGTGTTATAGCAAGGGTAAAAGTTTAAACTCTTCTCACAAGTCAACTGAATTAAACTCAATTTAAGTGAGGTTTTCCAGGGGTTCTCCTCAATAACACCAGGCAAATGCCGGATGGTACTTTTAACTTAGGCCATAGACGACACCTTTCCATATTCCTTTTCCCTCTCCTATCACGACCTAAACCTTAGATGCCCAAAGCCCATAAATGAAATTAAAATTCAAAATTTAATGTAGGTATTTCAGCAGAAACTCAACATTGTAAACGGGTAGTTAATTTCTTTAAAGATATTATTGTCAATGTGCATTGGGCTGTGGTGGTTCAGTGGCATAGCGCTCAGCTCTGGTGCTTGGGGGTCCTCTGTTCGATTCCATCTCCTACCATATTTATTTTTAAAAAAAACAAGGCAAGCTTAACGCGCGTAAGATTGATCGGCTCAGTAGGCTTTCGTATCAAGTCATATGGTGGACCCGAATACCATACGTTGATGTAGTACCCTTCCGTAGTATACCTCCTCTAAGACCACAACTAGAGAGTACATGTTCATTCTTTCACAACGTTCAAAGAGCACCTGTTCGACTTGTACAGGAGCTGATTAATTGTATTCATATACTAACACTGTATGTTCGAACTCCGTACTTGTAAACCATGTTCCATAGATGGCATCTTCTTGATTTGAAAACCAAGGTAACAACTACCAAACTTTGTTTAATTACCTCATTACCAAGAATTATCGATCCATGCAACCTAACGCTACTACACCTCCCACTTTCTTCATTCCATCCATCATCCATTATCATCCATTCGACCTGAGTGAACGTTCTCCAAAAGCCTTAAATAAAGTTCAATGGAATTCTCAATGTGCTACCAAACATGTTCTCAAGAGGACTCTCACGTCACTCTTAAGAAATTTAACATCACTATTAAGAAATGAAACAATCATTATTTTTCCTGTTAATTGAAATTAATATCATAGTTACATCGAAAAATGATTTTGGAGAAAGTTCTTGCCAATGCTGGTTGATATCTTTAGCTAATAAGGGCATAATTAGATGCTAAAATTGGGATAATCAAACCAATCCTAATCCGTCTTCTTGCCCCCCTGATGTTTTAGTTGTATGAGAAAAGTTTTCTACTAGTTCTTGCGAAGTAATCGGTTTTATGTGCGTCAATTTTTATCTAGAGTTTAATACTTCAGGTCATAAAATAAAGTTAAAACAAGGAGCTCTACTAACACCAAGGATTTTCAAAATGTTCTTTGTACTGTTTATGAATCACTTCGCCTTTGGATAACATCTTCAGTGGACAGAAAAGTATTCATAAAATTTTGTTGTGCTTTTCTTTCCTTGTAAAGAAAAAAATGGTGGATGTTCATGTATTTTTTATAATGGGTACTCTGATCAATAAACCAGTTTGTTTATATGGAGATTTAATAGAATTGCCTTGTTTTTATTTGAAGAAGAAAATTCTTCCTTCCATTTGCAAAATAAGACGTTTATTAATTATTCCAAAAATATTTATAAACTGTTCTGGGAGACGTGTTTTCATAGTATCGAACTGTCTAGAAACATAAATATGTTAACCACCACTGTATTAAATCGATATAAGAAAAATGTCGAGGTAGCAAATGTTGCCATCTAGTATTCATTGCACGATTGCAAGACTTGTTGTCTTGACAGTTCTAAAATTTTCAGTCCACGTATTTGCAGAGTCTTTATATTAACGTTTTGCAATACTATGCTCTGTTGCTCGGTAGTTTGAAGAGAGAAAACAAGACAAAGAAAATATGTACCTGTAATTTCTTGATGGAATTGCTAGTATATACTTTCGCACAACACATTTCAATAAGTTTAAACACGAAAAACATATCTGTAATACTAGAAATTATTCAAATGAGTGTGTGTACTTTCTCAATTTGCATTCCATCTTGTTACTGTTTGATGTGAAGCCCCTCTGTTGTAGCCATTGTGGCGTAGTTAGCTAGTGCGCTCTCCTTGTAATATTTTATAATTTTACATGACTATTCGAAACCTCACTGTAGGCCAATCTTTCTTTATTTTCACGAATGCAATTTCAGACATTAATATTTCAAGAAAAGAAGGACAAAATTTATTAAATTTCAAAACCATATCCTTCGATATCACTGTAGTGGAATTCCTTGAAATGCTAGCTCAGACTTGTAGACACTGTAACAAAATTTCTTGACACATCCTAAGATTCCGTACGGAATATTTCGTTTCATTAGTCTTTCATTTTTTCATTTTCTATTTATTTACCTTTAGTTGCTGTTTCTGGGGGAAAAAAATATGTTCCAGGTTACTGAATTCTAAGATTTAATCAAGCGTCGAAACTTTCTCAGGGCTGAAAAGAAAAAACTTACCTAAAAAAAAGAAAACCTTCATCGTTGATTCGTACCAGATTTTCTCCTCCTTCTGAATTTGACGAAGCATGCGGGACAAACTACACGGAAAAGTTTAGTGGTGCAAACCAACCAATTTTCTATTCAAGTGTGAATTCACTACAGTGCAGTTTTTTTTTTTTTTTTTTTTAGAAAAAGAAAATAATAAAAATAAAAATTGAGACGTGATTGAACGAAGAAAACATGCTTGTTGTGAGGTTCCTTTTTTACGATTCCAAACTCAAGATCAACTGTATGTAATGCGCCACTGCTATGTTCTCGTTGCTGATTTTCAGGAGAATATATTTTTTTTATTTCTTTTTGTGTTTTTGGTGTGATCCTCTGCGCTAAACTACAAGGGACACGGGGAATGAAGTAAATAGCTTGTACATTGAACCATGTAATTCGGGACTTGACTCTTTGCTCGAAGGCCGTTTATTATTCTCCATACACAGGTCTCTCTCTCTCTCTCTCTCACTCTCTCTCCTCTTCCCTCTCTCTCTCACTCTCTCTCCTCTTCCCTCTCTCTCTCTCTCTTTCTTTCTTTCTTAGTGTTGGTACAAGTCAGCAAAAATCTTGGCTTCTTTTCGTGTTTTCTTCTGATATTCTTCTTTCTTCTTCGCATTCCTTTCTCTCTTTCTTCCCGGAGCTGCTGATGGTTTGGCATTGCAAATACGAAATTCCCCACTTTCAGCTTTCCTCGTATCTAGCAAAATGTGTGGAGTAAGCTTTTTTTATTTCTTCTGTGTGCTCATTATTATAGCACACCTACTTTCCAGCAAAGAACGGCCTGCAGAAGCTGAATTTCCCAGGGTGCTTATATACATGACCAAAGAGAAAAAAAAATTTCGTTTAAATATCTTCTCTTGAAATTCTTAATGATTTTGTGATATGAGATATTGTACAGTGCATCTGCTTTGAAGTAGCCGTACAATCGCAACAAAACATGAAACAGACACGAAACAAGTTCCAATTTAAATAAAGTACGAAAGAAAACAAGCAGCAAATAAAAAATAAGTTGCAAATGACACAAGTGCCAAACAAATGTAAATGAAACAAGTACTAAATAAAAGAAGTGCCAGATAAAACAAGTACTCAATGAAACAAGTACGTAATAAACAAGTGATATAAGTGATACAAGTGCCAATATAAGAAATATCAAATGAAACGAGTGCCAAATAAAAGAAGTACGAAATGAAACAAGTAGCAATTGAATCAACCACGAAATGAAACAAGTGTCAAATAAAACCACTACTACTAAATGAAACAAGTAACAAATGAAACAATTACTAAAGGAATGAGTCGTTCTCAAAGTTGTTTCCTTTAACTTCAAATAGATAAGATATGAAGGAGGAGGTACTTCCATGGCTGGATAGCACGTATGTATTCGTCACTTCTATTACTCTGGGCTGTGTGTGGCAGGAATTAAAGCACTGGTTGGATGTCTCCAAGCCTATCAGAGCAATGCATTTTGATTGAACTTCAGTGAACAATACTGTATACTCATTCAGTCTTCTTATGTGCGTTTTGGTGGTTATTACATCTCGTGGTGCTGGTATGATCATTCGAAATCCCATGAACACACTGTTGCACATATATACAGATCTGTCTGTCTGCTTTATGGTGTTTGTGTGCATGTGGGTGCGCGCGCACGCGATTCTATCACACTATTTTTTATTCTCTTTTCAACTCTGTAACTCGTCTCATTCTTCTTGAAACCTCCTCCATGACGAGACTGAGGTGAATTTTAAAAAAGGGTTGGTTTCTACAGGAGACCATTTCGTCGACCAGACCACGTCCCACAAGAACTTCGCCCGGAATTTCGTTCGAGGTTCAGATTGGTTAAACTGCAAACGCGTTAAGCAGGCAAGAAATTCTCTCTCTGCTTTATCTTATTCTTTCTGCCTCCCCGTTCTGTTTCAGTTCCTTTGTTTTCGGCCATTATTTTGGGTGCACTAGAAATGATGGATATTAAACCAATATCGGATATAGAATGTTTGTTCCTTGTCGTCCAAACAACGTTAAAGTACTTCCCACGTACTTTTAATTTTAGTCCAGCTTAAGTTTGGCGTATTTATTATACTATTTTTTGATCACATACTGTGGGTCAATGTTGTATAGCTACTTCCTCAATATTTTCGTAAGCTTCTCGGTTCACCTGGGTATACTATTCATCGCTGTAGATCCACCATATCCCAGTCTCTCCACTTGGTTATATCCAAGCCAAACTTCTCTAAAGGATTTAATTCCAAATTAATTTGCGAGTCGAGATAAAATAAAATCTCTTGCATGGAAAACTTGCAAAAACACTTCTTTAAGTCTGATCTGTCCAGTTATTTTATTTTATAAGCTCTGCTTCACTTCTGTGAAGCTAACACAACGATCAACAAAATTTATTTAATCTGTTTTGTCAAATCTTTGATTGTGTTAATGCTTAGGGAATGTATCAGTTGGCCTAGTTTTGGAAATAGTCAATAAATGATCTGATTTTTAATATTGTGACAGAGATACTTAACTTGAACTTTCGAGAAACTGTTACCTGTGCCATAATTCTGTCGTATTTGGTTTATAATTGCATGAAAGGCAAACAATATCACACCATTGTTGGGATCAAGTGGAGCTTTTAAATACAAGCGTGTGATGTTATAAACTCTCACCAAAAGCTGGGCCCAAAACTGAGCAAGCAACCTTCTTTCACTTTCCAATTACATATTACCAATGGGTAATGATTGTTTTGCTATTTGATAATCAGCTATGAGGAGGAACTAAACACACTACAGTTCCTGTGGTCTCGTAGCGAAAGGCGTAGACTGCGGATTGGCTGGTCTAAGACTCTTCTATTCAAAGCTGGAAAAACCAAGCTCCTTTATGCCTCTGAAGCTGTGAGAGAACTGTGACGTCAGGTGGTGATAGATTTGTTTATGGAACGATACGCTTGATGCAGACACAAGAAAAAAGAATGTACTTTTGTTGAAATTGGAAACTTCTTTGTAATGTGAACTTGCTGATGTGAAAGGTGAATCGATGAATGAAATATTGTGAAAATGTAATCAAAGAATTAATCACACCAATAAATGATCTGGAGGGCGCTGCGGCATAGGAAGTAGAGTAACAAAGCACTTAAAGCTCAGATTTTGATTTAGTGCAAAATATTTAATCCCAAAAGCAAGATAAAGTAATATAAGTAATGAGATTAAATATATTAAATAAAGCTTTGCTTGCTTTTTTGAACAGCATGTCAAATGTCCAATAGCAATAACATGATATGTTCACTTCCTTGTTGACTTCTAATTTGTAAACGCATTTTTTTTTCAGCAAGGAGTATCATTTGTCACGGGGTTCTTTCTCTAAAATGAAATACGGCCTGAGCCTCAGATGCCTAAAGGCCTTAAAATAAATTCAAAATTTTAAAATTAAATCTGTGTAAGTACGTACGAGTGACGATGAAAAATGTATTTTTCAAAAACCCTTTACGATAAGGAAACTGATATCGTACGTAAACCATGTAATGAAGTTTCAAAGAAAATGGATTCAAAGATAAAAATATAAATGGAAACAGTATATTTATTTCTTCTTTCGACAGTAATTTTTTTTAAATGTTATACACGGTCGTCAGTTTGTTTTTTAAGGATAAATTTGGTAATAGTGGAAGGAGTGTCGAACTTAGGAGGATCTAACCGAAGACTCTATAAAGAACTTTGGCTTAACATTGAACATACAAAATTTCCTAATCCATACGATACAATCAGGAACTGCATGGTAAAGTTACTATGAAATCCCTTTCTGGACGAAAGTACCTGCTGAAAAGCAGTTACAAATCCAGCTATAAAGAATTCCTGTTTGGAACAGGATTCCTTATTAACAAAAGTATCGTTTCATCAGTCCAGAATGTAGAGTTCGTGAACGAAAGACTATCCTATATTACGATACGCACTCGGTGGTGCAACACGGTTTTAATAAATAAATGTCCATGCTCCGACTGAGCAAGATCATGATAACGACAAAGCTACATTATACGATGAGGTAGATAGATTATTTGACCGATTACTGAAGCATTATGCGAAAATTGTGTTGGGAGATCAACGCAAAGGTGGGTAGGGAAGAACGTTTTAGACCTGATAAGCAAATCAAGTCTTCACGAAATAAGCAACAACAATCGATAAAGACTGATCACCTTCACGATATCGAAAGATCTTATTGTGATAGAGAACGTACCTTAAACACAAAGATATATACATGGACATCTCCGGATGGCAAAACACACAACAAAATCGATCACGTATTAGTAGATAGAAGAAGACATACCAACATAATGGACGTTAGGGCGTAGAGAGGAGCGGAAGGTGACACCGACCATCAGTTAGTGGTCACAAAAGTGAGAGAGAAGTTGTGCATTGCTAACAAAAAAAGCAAAGGATCAAAGGCAGATGACCAAATCGAAATCTCAAATATGTTCGAAATCCTAGCCGAGTTGAGTAATGATGAAGATAACATTAGCAATAGTAATGAAATTGATGTGAATAAGATGTGGGAGGCAATTCGTGACACTATGAAGGGCGCAGCAAAAGAACGTATAGGTGAGAATAAAAGACAGAAAACAAGTCTTGGTTTTGTGATGAATGCATTAAGCTTCATGAAAAACGAGAATAAACAGGGCAGCGATGGCTCAACAATAAATGCAACCGACTACAGTAACGCAAAATATAACGCCACACGTGGGTTTAGAAACACAAAGTGAAAATACGCTACCTAAAAATTTCAAAAGAAAGTGGAAAACGGCCGGACAAATAACAGAGAGCTATAGAAAGGGGTAAACTCGTTAAGGAAAAGTTACTGCCCGAGGTTAGGAATGATTAGAAATGAACGCGGAAATCTTCAGCAGGATCCGACCAACATTCTCGATGTATGGAAAACCTATTTGGATAAGCTTCTTAACGTACACACCGGAGAACAAACGGAGGAATTTGAAATCCATACTGCAGAACCGTCGATAGCCGAACCTAGCAAGATTGAGGTCGAGATTTCGATAAAGCGATTGAAAATTTTCAGATCACCAGAGATTGAACATTGAATTGAAAAAGGCTTTATTTAAGCCGGCGGAGAGCTGCCCTACCACCTAAACAGTATGCCTGGTGGCCATTGACAGAAGTCGTTTTTGAATGTTTCTTTCTAATAAAAACAATTTTTCGAACATATTTATTCTTGGGACCGGGGAGACAAATAGCCGGGACCCGGGGATTAATACCTTAATCCAGAGAAACTGTCCTGTAATCGGGGGTGAATGATCACCCTAGTATAGATTGGAATTTCACACTATATAGGGTTGCTGATTGTATCTTGTGTTAGTTCGTTTATTTTTCTCTCCCGTCCCGACTCATCAGATATTTGACAACATTGCTAAAAGATGGCATCACTTTTGGGATTCGGTTAACGTTGTGAATCTATGAGTATGGGAATTTCTCGTGGCCGAGCGATTAGCGCGACAAATTATCAGAGACGAATGGAGAAAGTTCCAGCTTCGAATCCCACTGGAGACCGGTAGAAAATTTACAAGCAATATTAATATATCGACGTGAAAGAAATGGATGAAAACAGCAACTGTGGTGAATAATTCTTCGTCATGATGTCCATTTCAAATGAAAAAGGCAGTTTTGAGCCGTTGAATAGTTCGGCAAATACAACTTTAAAAAAACTTTTCCAAAATACTGCACTTCTTGACGTTGAAAACTATGTTGATTCTAAACGTCGAATAAACCTGAACATGTGGACATTTTGGTACATATACAACTTTCAAATTACGTAGCGGAACTAACGCTGAATCCACCCTGTTTCAACGTTTGTATCCTACTGGGGATACGGCCGAAACGGAACGAGCTAACCAGAGAATTTCACAGCCTGTATAATTCACCTTATAAGAATAATGAAATCACGAAGGCTAAGATGGACAGTCCATGTAGCTCGGATGGGGGGAAAATCGAAGATTGTACTCCATCTTGGTTGGTAATCCGGAGGAAAAGAGACCGTTGGGAAGACCGAGACGTCGTTGGGATGACAATATTAGAAGAGGTCATCGGGAAGCAGATGTTCAAGATGAAAACTGGCTTAATGTTGTCCAGAATAGAATCCAATGGCTAACATTTGTTACTGCAGCGATGAACTTGCGAGTTCCATAAACCATAGAGTTAGTTAAAGTCATGAATATACTAGAAATAGTCCTATAATGCGTAAAATATGAACGTTTGTCCGAAAATATTTCAAGTTCATTAGGTTAGGCATATACATTTGTTTTGGAAGAAATGATCAATAAATTTATTTCTGGTCGTCAATATTTTTCATATATTCGTCTACACTTCATGACTTTGGAAAACTTTTACGAACCAGTTTTTCGAAAGTGATCTGTGAATAATAATTGTACTGCTGGTTTTAAACAGAATCAAGAGGATAGGCTAGTTAGCTAGCACATGGAAGTAAAATACGAGATGAAAATATTTAAAAATCATAACTGATGGAGCTTTTGGAATTCGTTTAATAGTTTCTACTTCAGTTTCTTGATAAACAAATCGTTTCAGAGTACAAACAATTCTGAATTGATGCATCATAACTACGAGGGATGTCCGAAAGGTTTCTAGCCTAACATAACAGGACAGATGAAATCAGGTCAAAATATAACGTCCTGTTGATAATGTAGGTACTTACTGCGACGTTTTACTCCCTTCTAATACAAGTTCTTTGTTTTACACTATTTCACTGGGATGGTACCTAGTAGCTTTAACCACTACCTCCCTATCCCTGTCATCAAAACTGAGTGATCGCTGAGGAACGTCATCCGTTATAATTGACGGACTTAGGACAAAAGTTACAAGTTCAATGTAGAAAATAACATTACAACGTTAAAGCAGTATATCCTAAACTATTATGCAACCCCGCACAACAATAATGCAGTGCGGGTCATGTATAAGGAAGGCGTTTATCAGATAGAGACAAGAAGAATAGAAAGATATTAGAAATCAACTTGTGGACACATCAGCTAAAGTAAATAGAAAGGAAACGAGTACAAATGATCTTATAGGGTAAACTTAGGACAATCCTAAAATTTGGGGCTACCTTCTTAATATTACATGGACCCTGGCTCGTCATTATCCACCATTAGGTATTAAGTCCGTTTATCCCAACCTGTGTCTATTCAAACACTAGCCTTGAGATGAGGAAGAAGATTATCTAATGAGAATCACCTGCATTTGAAAGTGTTGCCTACGAGACGGGATTGAGGCTATTTTGTCTCGAAAATGTCTTGTACAGAATATGTCTTGTCTCGTAAAGATATATATTCTGTCTCGTCTCGTCTCGTGGTCAACACTATTTGTAGCTTTAACAGATTTTGAATTCCTTCTAATAAATTGAGGTCGTGGTTTATAATTTTATATCTGAAGTCAGTTTCCCAGTAACTAGTTTCATTGAGTCGCTAACTATGAAGCCTTGAAATGGAACCTAGTTGATAGAACATTGGCTCAATTTAAGGGTCCTGGGATCGTTCTCAGCGGCCGCCCTTCCTGCCTGATATTATTCCAGGGTTTTTCCTCACACCAAGCAAATGCCCGGATAGTACCTATTAACTAGTACTGTGCCAACTACCTTCCAACATCCTCTCCCTCACTCGATCCCGGTCTGAGCCTAAGAAGCTTTAAAGGCCATTAATAAATTTAAATTCAAATTGAAATGTAACAAATTAACCCAATGCCAAGGCTCTGTCAACTTTATTGTCAACAAATTAAAAACGGCCGGGTAGTTCTAGTTCGCTAAATTCAAGTCTGTAGTCAGTCGGGCTAAGCCATAGTTGTCCAAAGACCATAAATAAAAATGAATTTCAGATTCTGAAGTTGGTTTCTCTCTGCGTGTATTCGTGGAAACGGCAGTCTGTCTGAATTACAGAGAGATGGATTGGCACACAAACTACAGAAGCAAAATTAAGAAAAGGATTATTTTTTGACGTTCGACAAAAAATTGCACTTCCGATTGAACAACATCAATTTCTTTTAACAACCTGTATTAGAATACATCTTTGTCAGCCCGTTGTGCATTTGTTTGCAGTTAAAATACTGACAGTAGCTGGGCAATTCAGCTTCATAAATCTTATCTGAGTTTAAGCAGTATGAGTCCAAGATTAATACTGCCTTGTCAGTGTGTCTCCATTAGTGTAGCTAGATTATTTCAAAGATTACGATACCAATTACACTTCTTTCGTAGAGTATTGTACGCACTTATTATGCGTACAGAATAAAACTCCATACGAAACATTTATATTACCCATCCGCCGTTGTTAAGATTTTGCGGTTGCAGATTTGGGGTCAATTCTGGGCATGTAATAAGATTTGATTCCTACTGTCGACCATACTGGGTGAGGTTTTTGAATGGTTATCATAAGCGTCATCAGACGAATGCTGGTGTGGTATCTTGAGAAAGCCCTGGCCACTTTCTCTTTATCACTCAGATATGTGATGGGCTTATATACCATAGCCGCTAGGCTAGCTCCTGGTCAGAAGCTGAAGAACACAGTCATTCAATCCTTTTTAGATCATCTTTCATCGGCCCTTACCAAAGATTTTCCCTGATGAATGCATATTTTGTCATTAACATTTCTCGATTTATTATCTTCAGTAGCTCACATCTTTTTTGATAATTGTCCTCAAAGACTTGAAACTACTCTTCCAACCTGTTCTACTTTCATGCTCTTACGATTTATGATGCTCTGTTCATAGTACAAAGAAGTGTAGCTGGGTATGTCAAATAAGTAAGCGACAGGGAATTATAAATGGAGAGATTTTCATCCGAAAATATCTACATCATATAGCAGCTGATGAATACATGTGTCTATTCATGAAAACACAAAGAAGCGAAAGGTGTTCTGTGCGTGTTTAGAGCTTAATTACACTCTCACTAGCGCTCAATTTTATTTTTTATTTTTACCAAAAAACTAGAAAGAAAATCAAGATGATTTGATTCCCTCTGGTTGTCATAAAGAAACTTACAAAAACCTATTCATATCAGGTAGACAGCAGGCTTCTTGCTTAAAAAGAATCTAGGTTGCTCTGTTTGAAGGACTCAAATACAGTAAAGAAACCAGCCGTATGAATATTGAGTCTAGTTTTGCAGTGGTTTGAGCAATGACCACTGAAGCATACAATCGCTCTTCCTCAAAAGAGGGAGAAAAAAGGAGGAAGATTGGACATTTTCGCTGAGTGAAAGGTAGTCCTTATAATGTTAAGGTTAGTCTTTGGAAAGAAGGGTTGTCGGCGGGTATAAGGGATAGGGTGGTTCTTTCTCGTAGTGTCCGTGCATGGTTTGTATATGTGTGTGTCGGGAGGAGGAGGATTTGAACATCGCCTCTTCTTTCGTTCTTTTTCGTCTCGCGTTTTCTTTGAGAAGCTCTAGAGGGAGCCACTCCGGTAGAAAATGATCCATTCTGCACCACCTTACCCTACTTCCATCTTCCTTTGCGTCCCTACCGATCTATTCTTACAGTTTAACCCGATTTGCAAGCGACTTCAGATCTCTTTCTTCACTACTCTCATCTCCCTAAATTTTGCCTCTTGTGTTTTTCTCTAGATTTTTCTTGCTAGGTTGTAAAAATTCTCTCTTCGCCAAAAACATCTCTAAACTAACAAAAAGTAATGACAACAGAAAAAAGCGAAGTGGAAAGAATACTCAACTAAAATCATGAAATAAGATTGGATATAAATTTTCAGTAATGCTATCCTACAAATTTTTTACTTGCATTAATATAACCACATGCCAAGCAGTGGCGGCTAGTGAGAAGTTTGCAGCATTGCATGACAACCATATTGTTCTGCAATATTTTTTCAAACAAATAAAAAAAATAACTTCAATTACTCTTAAGCATGGAGTAAGCAATATAGTTTTACTCCTCTGTGTTCAAGAAAATATAAAATACTATGGAAAAAAGATGAGAGACTCGGCTGGTTGTTGCGTTCCTACTGCCACAAACATCTTCTGTGGCGCTTCGTACAGAGCGCTGTTTTCCTTCTGCTTCACCCTACTCAGTAATTAAAATACTTGGTGTCGCAAATTCGCTGCCTCGACATACATTTAATCCAATGTATTAGTCACTAATTCCATTCGGTGTGCGCTGATGGAGGAGCGAAGAGCTAGCGTACCACACAGAAAGGGTCACCAAAAATGCTATATGGAATAGTATTGGTCGCTGGCTTTGTGACATTAGTGGTAGGTACTGGAATCTCCCTTTCGTAGTATCTTCTGCTTACGAAACGTGTTGTTATTTAATTTCCATTCGTTCTGTTAGTTTTTCTGTGCTTTTGCTCAACCTATACAAATAGCCAATGAAGTAATATTTGTGGATTGAATGAAGTGACTCCATTCAAAATTAAATAAGTTTTCCAGTAAACTTATTACTTTTACTTTCTTCTGCATGAGGAAGGATATCCTGAAAAAGAATGGCATTACATTTATGGGCGTTAGACATCTTTGGGTCAGACTGGGAGAGGATTTAGGATGGAAATGGACCATGAACTACTTTGAAGGTACGATTGCAGCATTCATTTGGTGTGACTGAGGAAAAGCTTGGTAAAACCTCAGTCACAATGATCGGCTGCTGGAATCGAACCTAGGACTTTCCTAATAAGAAGTAGATGCTGCCTATGGGGTATGTTTAACACCTCAGCAAGTATATAGTTATAAATGATGTAATATCTCAACGAATGATGACCTAAAATGTGCCATATTAGAAAATTACGCAGTTGCTTATAGAAATGTTTTTCACTTTTTTCATGTTTCAGTATAAGTAATTCTAAATAGATAGGATTACTTCGATAGGAATGTTGAAGTCAAAATTCATTCATTAATTTTTAATTGCTTTATTTCATTTTTTTTTTTTTAAATTAAAAAGGTATTTGGTTTTTGACTCACATTCCTGCCAGGAGACTTGCTTATCTTCGGGTAGATTTAATAAACAGGATGAGCTGACTATGTCATAATTAACACAAGCGATGGCTATAATTAACCATAGTTCCTCAAGGCAAATTAGTCAAGACAACAGGAACCCTGTTGTAACATCAACGACGTCAATTCTTACTGAAGGTGAGATTGACTAGATAATTGTGGTTAACAAACTGCGAAGTTACCAAAATGTAAAACACACAGATCCGTCTGGGCTTCCTGTAGAAAGCTAATCACTCGGAAGATGTGCAACTCACCTGGGCAGAAATAATCTATAATTATCAACTAAAGTAAACAAAAGGTTATAACAGGATAACAAACAACGGAATTAACGCGAAGTAATGAAAATAATATTTTTACCACGTCAACAATGGAAGGTGCTAGAATCACAAAGAGTTTTGTCATACGACCACAACTTCCGAGGTGTGGCGTGTGTCCTTCATTTAAATACCCACACCCATCGGAATCTTTATGTTATTCCACCACCCGGAGTCCAAACGAGTGTCTCAGACGACTTCACTATAAGGATTCACACGAGTGAACTTCTTGGCTTGTAAAACTTTTCTAAGTTTTTGGATTGTCTTTCGACTTAACGTTTCGCGCTCAAATTCTACGTGCTCTGCCCACTAGTCCCTCAACTTCATGACACATTCGTAACAACGTCCTAATATTGGACCTTTTTTGAAAACGCGAAATCAGGAAGCAAGGAGATCATTGATCATTAATGTTAGGAACGTCGATTCAAAGTATCAATCAACCCAATACTGATCAATATGTCAAATTCCTTTTTCCATTGTAGTATTTTTATTTTATTTCAAATAAATTCTATAGTAAAAGTGACGAGTTATCGACACATCATCGACACAGATATATCTACAAAAGATAGACAGATAAGATTACTATTGTCAATTTTACCGTGCACTCCCTGAAATTAGGAATATTTCCCCACCCCCAAACAAGAATAATTCTGGGGAAAAGTCAGAACAACCCAAAGAGTAAACAACCACCGTCCCTCACTGCTGGTTCGTATCCAGAATATCCTTTGCCAGCGTGCATAACCGCCAGCCATCATAGGGAGAATCCAATAAATCCGTGGAAGATTACTACGGATATTTGTATCCACCCAGACTGTAGTTTACCTTGAATTACCTATTGTTTGCTTAAATGAGCATTCAACCGCTTGATATACTCTTTATTTTAAAATTTGGTTAAGATCCGTAGAACTAAGTGGCCAAAGGAATATTTTGAAGTGTTCAACACGCTGCTCAAACTCCTTATGGGCGATTCTGGTAACATTACATGATGCATTGTATTACAGTTAGATACCATCGCTCCAAGAGAACACGGTCTACGACCCTACAGAAACTACTCAAATTAAAGTATCCCCTTTGAAAGGTTTCCCAAATGTGCTTCTAACTACTCGCAGACTCTACACAAAATCCTCACGACCGCTCGACCTATACAACTTTTTCACTCAATCGGAAAAGTGTCGTAAATTCTACTGCAAAACATTTTTTCATATTTTTAGTTCCTGTTTGTCCTCCTAGCATCTCAACACTAACAAAATGTACCAACACTGGTATCTGTGTTTTCCTCAACCTTAGTTACTGTTACTTTTACGTCACAGCTCTATCCAGTTTCATAAGCTGGTGAGACGTACCCACTTCTAACATTCCTAATTAACCATCTTCCAATTCCTAATTGTATCATCTCCCCATTCCTCAAACTATTTCACACCACGACTGTCCTTTTGACAACACTTTCCGTATTAGAAGCCTCAGTGTTCTTAATCCTCAATCATATATGACAATTGCAAAGAAATAGCAACAGAATTAAATTACTATTCTCTATCCGCCAGCCGTGAACCAGACCTAAATATCCGTACATGCGAATAATGTCTTCTTCATCATCATCATTTCCATCTTCTTCGCTATATTCCTTTCAAGTTTCAACTTAAACTTCTTAGTTTTATACTTTCTTGCATACTTATTTAATTTATTTAAGTAAAAAAAAACTTTACACTTCAAAATTATCCATTTCCTTTACTCTCTTTACTTTCATTTTTTCTCTCTCTTTATTTTCTTCATATTGTTAACTTTCAATTCTCCAACTTTCTATTTCCTTCTGAAATATGTTTTCCAACTCTTACTTCTGTCACTTTTTCTCATGATCATCGTTCAGTGTTTTCTCTTTATACTAATAGTTACTCTCTCGCCCTCATGACCTAGCAACACTGCTATTGACCTTCAGTTGTTAAGTACAATAGGTTTTATCTGTTCCACGCTACTGTTTCCTTGTCAATTTCTTTTCTTTTCTTTTCTTTTCTTTTCGACGAATTCTTATTAGATTTGATATTTCCTCTTCTATTCGACAATTATGCGCACATAAATGACCTCTTTCAACATAGAAAACAATTTCTCTCACACGAAGATCTTGTGTGTGGATACAAATTGAGCAATTCACATAAATCTTGGCTGCTATCTTTGTAGGAAATCAAATCCAGGACCCTCGA
This sequence comes from Lepisma saccharinum, assembly GCA_022664845.1. Taxonomy (NCBI): domain Eukaryota; kingdom Metazoa; phylum Arthropoda; class Insecta; order Zygentoma; family Lepismatidae; genus Lepisma; species Lepisma saccharinum. Next base: position 70,997 of record JAGDQP010004160.1, read on the forward strand.
CTGTCATTCGAGAGCTCAATCAATGCATCATATGCACACTGAGATTCACAACATTTGTTCGTGGTGCCTGGTAGTTTTATTCGTTGAACATCTGACCGCTAATTGGGAGAGTCTGGGGTTCGAATTTTCTGCTAGGATGGCGATCATTTTTTTGTGTGTGTGTGTGTGTGTTTGTGTGCCTTTTATAACCCCTTTTCCTACCTCTGTTGTATCATATTGAGAATGAGATATGGACGGGAAGCAGGGAGAGAGCAAAAATTACTTGTTTGGATGCGGAGGGAAATCATCGTGCATGAACCCAAGCGTAGAAACATTTCAAAGTATTTTCAACTTTATCCTCAAATGTTTACAGATTTCTCAGGGGATTTTTTTTCCCAGATCACTCACCCAATTCCAAATTGAAAGAAGACGCACACACACACAGAGAGAGAGAGAGAGAGATAGAAAGAGAAAGCAGAGCAGATCTATAACGAACCCCTCTCATTGAGGATGATAATAGAGATCATGATGATGGACAACGAGTGCAGGTAGGTATGCGTCTCGATTTCTATCTCTCACTCTTCTGAATGTCTCTATGTACGGGCATCGCTTGTTTGACTGGGTACGCCAAACCCTATTATCCACGTGTTCTGACTCTCACGCTGTCATTTGAGCCACGTCGAATGTTGATTTGTCTCATTCAAGCGACTGCCACCAGAGTGCGTTCTCATTTTACCCCTCTACCAAACATTCAACGTACCCAGTACTGACCGCTTGTTTGTTTTTCGACGTCAAAGCATCTGATGTGGTTACGAGAATCAACTAGGCTCTCTGTCACTTCGATTCGCTCAGATGATATACCAACTGTACTTTCTCTCTATCCCAGTACCTATATGAACCTCCTCGCCCCCCGCTGCCTCTCATTTTAACCCCCCGTTCATTTCCCTCTTTTGCAAACCATGGTGGCCGCACATAAACAAGGAATAATGTGGGTAGATTTGTGTGTACAGGCAAGAGTTACAAAAGTGAAAATTTAATCCCCCGAAAAGCAGACTAAACATGTCCAACAGTACCAGGCAACACATGGAATTATTAACAATTTTAAAAGATATATAAACCTCCAAACAGAGCATCAGGAGACAGAATTTAAAATATTAGGACGATATCTTGTTTTTATTCATTGGGATTTTTCTAAAGAGTTGCTTTGTTTTCTGTGTTTGTTTACAACCTTTGTGTATTATTGTTTAAGCCAATCCTCAATCTTTATATTATTGCTTCACTCAACCTTTGTGTTGTTGTATTACCTAATCCCCAATCTATGTGTCTTATTGTTTTATTCGATCTCCAATCTTTGTGTTTTATTATTTTGCCCGATCTTTTTTTGTATTAATATTTTACACAGTCCCTAATCTTTGTGTATAAATTATTTATTTATTCGGAAAACAACAGGCTAATGCCTATTTACAGTCTTCCATTTCAGAAGGAAATAATAGAAATGATGTACATATAACAAAAACATTATAAACCCAATCACATAAAACAAAACAAAGACATTAATACAGTATTCACAAGATAGAATAAAAAATATATAAACCCAATCACATAGAACAAAACAAAGACTTTAATACAATTTTCACAAGGTAGAAATTCAGTTAGTTTATTGTCTCACATTGAATCAGTTTAGAGCGAATACCTGCTTTTGTAATGTTGTTGATATCTATATCTCGTAATCTGTTTGTAAGTACTTATTATAGGTAGCACAATATCGCCATATAGGAGACTTTAACATAGAATTTGTTCTGGCTTTGTGACAGAAGAAACAAAAAATATTGTTGTGCATACGAGTTCTCAGTGAGGGAACTTTGATACTAATAGCTGCGGTTAAGTCTGTACAATCAACTTCATTATTAAATATTTTCAAAAGAAATATAATATCGTTAATGGTTCTCCTCTTTTCCAACGTCAGAAGATCAAAGTTTTCTGCCAGTTGCGACGACGAATCAAATTTTGGATAAAAAACAGTTTGTTTGTAGGCTAAGAATCTAAAAAAATTGATTGAATGACCTCAATTGTCTTAGATTATTTACTGCATGGTGGATTCCATATTATAGATGCATATTCCAATTTAGATCTGACATAGTTAAAATACAATAACTTGAGAACCTGTGGAGTATTAAAGTCTTTTCCTAATCTCATGATAAATCTTAAGATTCTATATGTTCACAATATGCGTGTTAAATGTGCATCAAAGATTACACCCAGATCTTTTCCTGAATTAGCATTGTTTAATTGAACGCCGTTATATGTGTATGTGTACGCATACTTATTTTAAGCTTAGCAAAGGAGACAGTTTTGCATTTATTAACATTTATAACAAGATTATTTTCCTCACACCACTTAGCAATATTGTTTAAGTCACACTGAAGTTCATTACAGTCTTCAATACAGGATATTTCCAAATATATTTTTAGGTCATCAGCAAATAGGAGTTTTTAGAGTTTATAATACAATCTGATAAGTCATTAATGAATATTAGAAATAGAAGAGGTTCTAAATTTGATCCTTGAGGAACACCTGATCGAACTACATGTTGCCTGGAAATAAACTCTTTGTAAAGAACAGACTGTTTACGATTTTTTAAAATGCAAAACAATGAACGTTATTGAAAGTTCTGTAAAATTAAAGTAGCTGAGCTTACGTAACAGGATGTCATGATCTACAGTATCAAATGCTTTTGCCAGGTCAGTGTAGATAATATCAATTTGTACACCTTTATCTAAACCGGATGCTATGTAATCAGTAATTACAGCCAGATTTGAGCCTGTTGACATTTTAGTAAGAAAACCATGCTGGAATGGTGATATTGCACTTCAAACATGATTAATTATTCTATTGTAAATAACACTATCGAATACTTTAGCAAAGGAAGATAGTATTGAGATAGGTCTATAGTTGCTTACTTCGTTTTTAGAATCGGACAAACAATAGTTTCTTTCCATTTATCCGTAAATGTTGCCGTTTTAATTGATAAGTTAAAAATAAACTGTAGGGGAAATTTAAGAATTTCTCCGCAGCCTTTCACGACATAGGGAGGTACGTGCTCTGATCCGATTGATTTTTTAGTTTCAGTTTCTTTATTGCATCCTCTATTTCTCTTAATGTTACATTCAACAGTTCGAATGAATCTATTGAATTGCATTTGTTGTCTATATCATTTATTTCATATTTTGCAGATGATTACTGATATACTGATTGAAAGTGACTTGCAGAACAATCTCATCATTATCGTACATTATTTGTCCATTGTACGTAATACTTGCAGGTAGAAGATGTCGTGTTTTTTAATATATGAACTCCCGAAAGTTACTATGGTCTTTTCGAATAGTATCTTCACTATTGGTTAAGAATTTCTGGTAAGCTAATGATATGTCTCTTTTTATTTGTTTTCGCAGTTGGACAAATTCTCTGTAATGATAATGAGAGTTGCCAATTGTTTTTTGCCATTTCTTATGATGGTATGATTTACGTCTAATATTAGTGATGATTTCTCTGGTAAACCAGAGATATGAATTTGTGGTCATTTTCTTCGCTGGAATATATTTATCCAGAGAATCATAAATTAAATGATAAAACCTAGTAAGAGCTTCATTGACATTTTCAAAATTTTCTAACCATTCCCAGTCAACTCTAGTTCCCTGTACAGGAATTCAAAGCTGGCTCGCCTGAAATTATAACTTCTAATATTGTTTATTTTTTTAAATTTGTTTTTGAAGGTTTGGTATAAGTTATTGTAATTAACAGTGCAGGATGCTGTGGATCTTCTTTCACAATAGGGAAAGTTTCATGTTAAATTTTGACACTTCTAATGTTTGTTAAAATTATTGTTTTACACAATCCCCAATCTTTTGAATTAATGTTTTACCCAATCCTTTTGTATTATTGTTTACCCAATCCCCATCTTGTGTATTGTTATTTAACCTAATCCCCATCTTGTGTATTGTTATTTAACCTAATCCCCAATCTTTGTGTATTGTTGTTTTACCAATCACCAATCTTTGTGTATTAATGTTTTACACTGTCACTCACAACGAATCAGCAATTCGAGGCAGAACGAATTCAAATTCTACTCACGTCAGTCATTTTAACTAAAGATCTCTTAGTACCACGGGTCAAATATTCATATGGTATTTAAAAATAACACCAGCGTATCTCTTTTGCTCGAAAAACAGTCCATATGGATATAAACCAGGTTGTTCGGAATAAATAATCGAAATCTTCAACATCTACAAGAGTAACACATTTCAAGGTCACAGTGACAGCCATCCTTCACGTCATATAAAGGGTAGCTGCAAGTGCCAGAGAACTTGTTACAGTGCAAAATGTTGGAACTGTGTGGGTTCACACTTGGACATGCGACGGCAGAAACGTATCCTAATGTAGTGATGGCATGAGGCGTGGACTCAACTTCAAAATGGAGAATGCGTCGCTGGTTTGAAACATTTCGTGCGGGGTACGTCATCTTCAGATCTTCAAGATGAAGAAGGTAGAGGACACGAGGAAGGGTGTCTGAGACTCGAGTTACTGAAGGTCACAAATACGATGTGCACTAGAAAAGTAAGGAGACTGGCAACACTGAGCACGAACCGGCAACTCTCCTGCCACCCCGCTTAGAGTGGAAGTGGCAGAAGCCCTTCCGGATACGCACTGCAAGTTTGATCTTTATAGTGTAAGTACGCAAGTTTTACGAGGGGCTAAAGTGAATGTGTGTTTGTTAGGTGCGTTACGATAATGGACAGTGAAAAGTTGGAGTAACATTGTGCCATCAAATGTTGCGTGAATCTTGGCGAATCGGCTACTGTTATTTATGATAAGTTAAAAAGGGCTTATGGAAAACATTCCCTATCTAGAACACAAGTGTTCCGATGACACAATTCCTTCTCTGACAGCCGAGAAGAAGTGGAAGATGAAGCTTGGTCGGGAAGACCGGCAACATTACGAACGGACGGAAACGTGGACAGAGTGCGCTGTCTTGTGATGTCGGATTGGCGAATGACGTTCAAAATTATCAGCAGTATGTTAAATTTAAACTGTGTATAGTGCATCAAATTCTGACTTAGGTTATGAAAATGAGGAAAGTGTGCTCTAAGATTGTGCCGAAGAACCTCTCAATTGAGCAGGAATGTCAGGTGGATGTTTGTCGTGATCTTCTTGACCGCCTTCAGAGTGAGCCAGATTTCTTCCGTTACGTCATCACAGGTAATGAAACATGGATTTTTTTTTTAGTACAACCTGGAGTAAAGTAGCCGATTCGCCAAGTTTTAAAAAAAAATGATGCCACAAGTTTTCCTGATTCATTATTGCAACGCACCTAACAAAAACACATTCACTTTAGCCCCTCGCAAAAATCGCGTACTCACAGTATGAAAGTCAAACTTGCACTGCAAGTCCGGAAGGGATTCAGCAAGTTCCACTCCAAAAAGGGTGACAGGAGAGTTGCCGGTTCGTGCGCAGTGTTGCCAGTCTCATTACTTTTCTAATTCACCTTGTAAATTCAATTTTATGGGTAGAAAACAAGATTCTAAAGACATGGAGGCCAATCCAGACATCATCGTCAAGGAATTATCGGACAATCAACGTGTGCACTAACCTTTTGATTAGTAACCACAGTGAGTCTCTTCTTAATCGTATTGTGACGTTTGATGAAAAATTGATCCTATAAAGGTGCAAGTCAAGTGGATAGTGGATAGACGCTGATGAAACCCCGAGACATGTTACAAAACTGAAGTTAACGCCACAAAAGACTTGTTAGTGTGGTGCAGAACGCTGGGTGTTGCCCATCAGTTGTTCTCTTTTCGTGATGAATCTATTAGCACGTACTTTGCAGAAATTGACGAATTACACCGGCAGTTCCGTAATAAGTAGTCGTCGTTAGGCAACTAGTTCTCTGGTCTTCGCATACTCCCACGCCCTCCATATTACCCTAACTTAGCACTAACAGATTATCATATTTTTATACATATATGCGTCATGTAATTCCTGAACGACATAGTGCTAAAAAAAAAAAGAATAGTGTAGAAGGTCCATTCCGAGACTTTTATTGAATCACAGCAGCCATGTTTCTTCACAGACGGAATTGAGAACCTTGCGAATCCTTGGCGAAAATGAATTGCGCTGCAGACGGTGACTTTTATCAAAGAACCCATGAATTTTTACTCCATTTCAACACTCTGTAGTAATGGGAAGACCATTTCCGAACAACCGAATGAAAATTTAAAGTTTTCTCTTAAGTTCTACTAGTATAACAACATATTTGCTGATAGAATTAAGTTGATGAATGCCAATACTTTATCATCGGCTCAGTAGGTGTCTCATTTATCGTTTCTTTTTCTTATATTTCACTGAGACAATATTATTGCATAGTGTTGTAACAATTTCTTTCAAAGGTTTAACAACTTTTTTCTTACATAGATTATATGAAAGATAAACTAACATAGTATTGGAAGTTTTCAAGTTGTAATCTCTGATATCTCCTCACTTGCAGCTGACTATCTCTCAAACAGTTATAAAACACTTAATAACCACTTGTCTTGTGAGTTTGTTATCGTTCCAAGCAGGTGGAGAAGAACTTGTCCTCAATTGGAAAATTAAACCTATGTATAAAATAAAGAAGGCAAATTTTAAGAACTAAAATTTCACTATTCAATGGAAACAAGTTAAAATAATTGAACGAATGTTTATTCATATCTGGGGAATACGACACTGTTGTGTTTTAATGACTATATTTCCTCACTCAAAAGAATAAGTGAAATTTATTTCTCCATTTTTACACTATGCTTATAGTAATATCTCCATGACAATTTTTCTTAGAAAACAGAATTCAAGTCATTTTCGAACACCGGGTATTCCAGACAGAACTACCTACTTTAAAATCTTGCGGAACAATAAAGTAAACATTGGAGAAGATTGAAATACATTGCGATACAAAAGGATCAGATCTAGTGTTAAAATTCAGTGTTCTTGTGAGTGACCTCTGTAACTTTTAGCACCTCTGTTGGAAGTCTTCTGTCTACTAATACGTATTATAAAGGGTGGTGCATTTAAGGCATTTAAAAGTTGCCACTCCCCCTCCCCCTCCTCTCCTTTACCTCGTAATAGAGTGGTTTGTTTAAAAAAATCCCGAAACACGTCAACTTGCGTTTCGAGGGGGACGAAATATTGTGACAGTTTTAAGTGTGCTGCCCCATCCTCCGCGGTTTAGTGGCAAAACCTTCAATTTTCTTATATGGCAACATGGATTGAATGGCACATCGTTTGAAAGCTACGTTCATTCTGTTTACGAAAATGTTATTTTTTTTTTAGTTTTTTTCGAATATATCGGAAAAAAATGCGTTTCGACCGTTTATTAAGAATACATACGAAAATCCCAACAGAAAAAAGATTGTATCCTATTAAACATTGTAATTACAATAAACTATCCATTATACCGTTGAAGCGACCGTATTTATCCGCGTCTTTATTAACATGAAGTGTGTTTTGCCGTATTTTCTGTGGTCTAGTGGCAAAACACCTTCAATTTTCTTAAATAGCGATATGCGTGAAGTGATACATCGTTTGAAAGAGCTGTTGAATCTTTGCCAAAAATTAAATGTGCGTGAAATGTCAGTAAGAAGTCTGTGAGATATTGCGGTTTGACCATTTGGACGCTGGAAACAGTAAGCTCGTTATCGGACTAGTGTGCTCCAGCACACACTGGTATGATGGTTTCCGTTTGTCACTACAGATCATGTAACAAGTTATTGTAAAAAGGATTTTTTTGTACTGAATATAAATCTGAAATAAGAGAACTTGATAAACTAGAATTCAAGAAAGTTATAAATGTCTGTGAATGCTTTGTAAGAAATGTACTTGGGAATAGTTAAATACTAAAAACAGTACCAAACTGAGGAGGAGCGTACTTTATTAAAAGACAAGCTACCCTTGCACCAGCCTCCCCGTGTACAGTTGTAAGAATCCTTTTCAGTTAAAGACGCAAGATAGTTGATTATAATGGTAACTTTGTTCTATGACGGCCTGTATCTCTATAACCGTTCATTTACGGTCAGAATTTCAAAATATAAGATGCCTAGATCAATTGGGTTATACCCATCCAGATATACGTCCTCGTTCCCGAAATGTGGGCACTTTCGTTTCGTAAACTTTAGACTTTAACAACCTGTACCACTAACGATTATTAAATTTATAGAATGTACAGTTCAAATCTCCATAACACCGAAAGTATTCATTAACTTTCCACACAAAACATACTTTTCTAAATAGAATCAAAGACTTTTTCAAATTATGTGTCATTTGACCCACGTTGCATTTAAGAAATTTGAAGGTTTTGCCACTAGACCTCAGGAAATGGGGCAACACACTTCATGTTGATCACAACATGGCTAAATGTAGTCGCTTCAAGTGTATAATGTATAGTTTATTGTACTCACAGTGTTTAATATGATAAAATATTTCTTCTTTTGAGATTTTCGTATGTATACTTAATAAACGGTCGAAACTCAAATTTTTCTGAAGTATTCGGAAAAACTAAAAAATAACAACTTTTTCGTAAACAGAATGAACGTAGCTTTCAAATGATGTGGCACTCGACCCATGTTGCCATTTACGAAAAGTGAATGAAGCCTTTTCCACTAGGCCGCGGAGGATGGGGCAGCACACTTAAAATTGTCACAATATTTCGTCCCCATAAAAGTAGACGTGTTTCGGAATTTTTGAAACAAATCACTCTATTACGAGATAAAGGGGATGGCAAATTTTAAATGCACCACCCTGTATATCATTATTCGTATTTCTATCGAACAACTTCCATGTTTTTTTTTTTTTTTTTAGATAGATTATTTTCTTTAGTTCACAATGGTTCGTTGTGTCCTCAAATCTTGCAACGTTAATTTAACTCATTTCCCGACGTTATACAATGATGAAATTTTGCACAGCGACGTAAGTCGGGTGGCAATACAATACTCCATTGTTACTTTCATATATTTTTATATATTTTAAAAGCATATTTTAATACAGGAAATGAAGATTCAGAAGAAATTGATGTTGATGTCCCAGACGTAATGAAAGAAGAAGTGGATGAAGTACTTCGAGGGATGAAGAACGGAAAATCACCAGAAGAAGATGGACTCACAGCAGAGATGTTTAGATGGGGAGGTGAAAAAATGAAAGAGGAACTTGCGAAATTATTCTCTATGTGCCTGAGGAAGAGAGAAATACCCTCAAGTTGGAACAATGCCGTTATCATTTTGTTGTACAAGAAAGGGGACAAAGAACGCGTCGAAAACTACAGACCAATTAGTTAAAACTACAGTCCTATACAAAATGTTCACCAAAGTTATTTTGAATCGTATTGAACGAGACTTAGATTTTAACCAGGGAAGGGAACAAGCCGGATTTCGTCGTGGATTTAGCACAATGGACCACATACAAACATTGAGTGAAGTTATGGAAAGGACTAATGAATATGAACTTCCACTATGTTTGGGATTTATAGATTTTGAAAAAGCTTTCGATTCGGTCTCCTTGTCAGCAGTACTTAAATCACTTGAACATCAAGGTATCGAAAGTGCATACATCAAGTTACTGCAAAACATTTATTCGACTGCATCAAGACAGTGAAAAATTTAAAGTTGGAAAAGGGGTAAGGCAAGGAGATTCAATTTCTCCAAAACTGTTTTGTGCGGTCCTGGAGAGAGTGTTCCAGAATTTAAACTGGGATGAAGTTGGAATTAAAATTAATGGCGAATATCTTCATCACCTACGGTTCGCTGATGATATAGTCCTGTTTGCTTCAAGTGCAGAAGAAGTACAAACCAGAATGGAAGAACTAAGTAACGAGAGTTCGAAAATCGACCTTAAAATGAACTTAAGTAAAACAAAAGTAATGTACAACCAACATGCTGCAAAGAAGGAAGTGAAGATTAACGGAGAGACAATAGGCATAGTTGATGAGTATGTTTACCTAGGCCAGCTTAAAACATCGAATGCAAAGTTGACTGATGAAATAAATAGAAGATGTAAAATGGCGTGGAGTTCTTTTGGAAGACTACACTTTATTTTCAAAAGCAAACTTCCAATGTGTCTGAAGCGTAAAGTTTATAATCAATGTGTCTTACCTGTAATGATGTACGGCTGTGAAACTTGGACATTGAATGCGCAAACGACTCAAAGATTGAGAGTCACACAAAGAGCAATGGAGAGATGCATGCTAGGAATAACCAGGAGGGACAGGAAGAGAAATGAATGGATTCGCGCACAAACAAAGGTAGAGGATGTAATCAAGAGTGCGAAGAAGATGAAGTGGAGATGGGCCGGTCACATAGCTAGACGAACAGATGGAAGGTGGACGACAAATGTACTACAGTGGATTCCTAGAGAAAAGAAACGACCGAGACGACGTCCAAATGTAAGATGGGTAGATGAACTCAAGCGTTTTTCAGGAGCTACATGGATGAGGATATCAGCAGACCGAGATATGTGGAAAGAAAAGGGGGAGGCCTTCATCCAGCAGTGGATAGAAAACGGCTGAATATTATGATGATGGACTTCTTAGTCCTAAAATAAATACTAACCCGCAACGGTATTGCGTTTGTCTGGTTGCAGAACATTTTAGGATTTGGATCACAAAACATTAGCTTGAGAAAAAGTCGGAGAAAAAATGAGATGCCATTTTGTATCCAAGATGACGTCATTTTCAAAATTTTGTAATATTTTCCTAAACTACTTGTTATGATACACCTTTATGCCAAATTTCGTATCTCTAGCTCAAACGGTGTAGAAAATTAATTTTTGTGTCCACCATGTTGGACCCAAGATGGCGTCTTTGGAGAAATTTGGTAATATTTTCCTAACCTATTACTGTTAATGTACCTTCATCCCAAATTTCACTTCGTTAGCACCAACGGTTTAGACTGTGTATTCTATACAGTAGGTTTGGCGGCCATTTTGGATCCAAGATGGCGACTTTTTCAAAGTGTCATAAGTTGATATTGTATAATCATCCAGTTCTGAACTATGTTTCAATTCTCTAGCTCATCGGAAAGTTAGTTTAAAATCAATTGCAAAATTTGTACCGAACAGACAAGAAAGCGAGTTGATTTTCCGTTATTTTGTTATATTTTGTACGGAACAAACAGGCAAGAAAGCGAGTTAATAAAAAGATGTTAAAATAATAGAAAGTATTTTTTAAAGACATACTTTTTTTAAAACAATTCCTACTAAGAAGTAAAAAAATAATTTTGTTTATGCATGATTAAAAAGAAAAGCATGGGACACGCCAATTCAAGAATTTATAAAGTGACTGTACACTGTGTATATGAGAGCGCGCCCAATGCTTTTCTTTTTAGTTATGCATAAACATATTTTAAAAACTTTTTAGTACGAATGTTTAAGAGAAGTCTTTCTCTAAAAAGTACTTTTCATTAATGTTTATATATGGGAAACATGTACATTTTATTAGCATTCTTCTTCTAGTATCCAATTGACTCGGCAATATTTCGTTGAACTGAATTTACTTTAAGGTCTTTAAGCATCTTAGGCTCTGGTCGGGTACGCGAGAGGATGTTGAAAAGTAGTCAGCCCAAGCCTAGTTAGTAGGTACCATCCCGGCATTTGCTTGGTGTAACTGAGGAAACCCCCTGGATGAACATCAGTCAGGAGCGGCGCCAGCGCGGGTCGTTCTCAGGACCTTCCGAATGTTAAACTACCGCTCTACCAACTGAGCTACAGCCGCTCGGTTTTCTTTCCTTGTGTAGTGAGTATTTTTCTATCGATTTATTATGTATTTGAAGGATGTCTGGAGAAAACAAGATATGTCACAAAACAGGTTTATTATTGAGAAAAAAATCAAGTTTTAATTTCTTCCATCTTTTAATGGCTCAACAAATATAACCCTATCCGAATTCAATGATCCTCCGTTACGTTCTCTTATGGTACGTCCCGTTTACTTACGTTATGCACACTTATCCCAATTGTATCACTTTAATTTTTAACTATAGATCACTGGAGTCTGAAAACAGTTGAAAACTTCCTGCGCGTAGTGCAAGTAGGCATAAAGCAGAAGGCAAAGTGAAGGAGCAAGGCTCAAAAATCAAAACTAAAAATAGTAGAAGACAGACGTAGTTTTGATTGAACTCCCCTTTCTTGTAGGAATTCAACATATGTTAAGTAATAATATATAAAGATTGAACGGTATTCGAACGATGCTAATAACTCGGCAAGTTATCCTGCATGTTTGTGAAAGGTACGCTGTGTGTAGTATTTAATGGGTATACAAAAAATAGTTAAGGAGATGCACCTCATGAAGTGCTTTCACTACCCAATTAGACTTATAGTGTTATGTCAATGACGTTAATTTTGTGGTCGTAAATATAATTTTGACATATGTCCCTCACTAAATAAATAAATTTACAGCTTTTATTTTGAAAGCGCAGAATGTATTTTGCTACTCATTTTAATGCTTCTGTAATCAAAGAGAAACAATTCTTTACATTAGCTACTTCTGTTATAGGACGCTAAATGTACAGTACTTCCAATCTTGATTGTGACATTATTTTCAATGCTTGTAACGCAGAATGTGATTCTAAATCAAGGAGTGATGTCAGTGCAAGGACAGACGTACGCCCTTTATCAATGTGTCCTTGCACTCGTCCGCTCATTTATTTTCCATCACAATCTGCACCGTACACATCAGAAATACTGGAAATAACAACATTGGAACTACATTTAAAGCCACATAACAGAAGTAGCTAATATAAAGAATTACTCTCTATGTATCACTTTCTGCTTACACATGGTGAGTAAGGCGACAATTAAAGAGTTGCATTGAGAAGAATTATAAAGAACGTTTGTTCGTTGTGTACCAAGGTTCCCAATTCACTTTGCGGGTAGATACGTGCTCTCACAACTGACAATGCAACTCAACTTGTTCTCATTCTCAAGTCAGGTACGAAGTAACCCTACTAACACATTGACGCTATACGCATTATCCAGCTCCTTTAAAAAATGAACATGGCAGCAGTGCGCAACCGAACGGAGGATCATGAGACCATCTGGTCCTCTGTAGTTCCGTTCACTTCAATGCCCCGTTGAAAGGGAGTTCCAAGGTTACTATATTCTCTATAGGTTGCGCCAATAGGAAATGCTCTGCGCGCGCGCTGTGGCTACGTCATCCTGGGCGCACACGTGCACTGAGATTTCAGCAGAAAGTTAAATAAGTGTGTGCAGAGCTTTCATTTACGGATCTTATATCTATATATGTCAATGAAATCGCAATTTACTTACCTGAAGAGTACTAATGAAGAAATTTACTGCAAATGGAAATCTGATATATTTGCAAATGATATATTAGTATAAGCACTCAAATTTCCACTTCACCAAACTTGCTTAAAACAAATATATAGTATTGCGTGGCATTTCTTGATATATCAAAATATCTAGGGTTTCTAAATTTAATACTTTTTTTTAAATAAAAAAGGACACAGAAAGTAAAATCTTTCCGATTTTATTTTTCAAATTATATTTTTCGATTTGTTGACTGCTTATTAATTTTATGCCTGTCGCCTTGGAGTAACTTTTTCTTCTAATCTGTCAAATACGATAAAAAATTATACTAAAATAGGTAAGGTTGAGAAGATTCGCTGCCAATATTTTCCACAATCTTTCTTCAGTTAGGCCTACACCAGGCTAATGCCGGGAAGGTATCTTCAAACTAAGCCTTGGTTGGTTTTCCTCTCACACTTCTTCTCCCCACTCGTATGCTTCAGCTAAAAATGTCTAAAGGATAAACATACAATTTAGTTCCCAACAAGGTATAAGAAACGAAAGGAGAAAGTGTTGAAACGGTGAATCGCATTTAAAGTAAAAAAAAAGTTGAACGACGAATGTTCAATATTTATTGGAAGCGCATCATTGTAACATTTTTGTTTCAATTTGAATTTCATTTATGGCGTTTAGGCATCTAAGGCTTAGGTCTGGATAGGGGAGAGGAAAGCATTCGGTGCCATCCCGACACTTGCCTGGTGTGACAGGGAGAAACCTCAGTCAGCATGGTCGGCCGCTGGGTTCGAACACATGACCTCCTGAATGCTACGTCAACGCTCTACCACTGAGCTACGGTGGCTCGGTACGTAACACTTTTGTCTTTTGCTATGATATAAGTTGTGGAGCCTTCTATTAACCATTCGAGGAACAAATTATTAGTCAATAAATACAAAGATAGCAAAAAGAATAATCTGCACGGTCATGAGCGGTGTCATTCATCTCAGGCCATTTCGGCTATTTTTATAGAGACATGGATATAAGCCAGATGATCTCAGAGTGAAGGTTGAAATTATGATTCCCTTGATTTTTGCAGGAGAGAGAGAGAGAGAGAGAAAGAAGAAAATGCTATCCTTTATGAAGTTTATTGACCTCTTGTTTATGTCACCTTTAGCCGACTTTACGCCTTGCAAGTTGTTTGAACTGAACTGTCGTCGATACGCTGATTGTCCAGAGTGTGTACTTAATCGAAAATCGGCTTTCCTATGCTTTTTAATGTGAAAATTCAAAAGCACGGGACTTCATGGTAGGTGAGAGGTTACCGTTTTTGCTCCCGGTGCGCGAATTCAAATTTCACAAAGGTCTATTCGTAGCGTTTTCGTAGTGCTCTCAAACGGGTCGGATTGAACTTTAACCTTCTCAACCAAACCTGTTGAAAGCACTACTTGTCCCACTGGGAGCTGACTAAAAGACGACGAGGAGCTACTCATTCACCGGGCATGATGTCAAAAAGTAGCATTTTAGATTAGATAGATTAGTGATATGTTTTAAATCATCTTTTGCACACTTTCCGCGGCCGTGGATCAGTGTTAGAGCATTCGCTTGGCATTCGGTAGATCCTGGGTTCGATCCTAGCGGCCGACATTTCTGTCTGAAGTTTTTCCAGGGCAAATGCCAGGATAGTACATACAAAATAGGCCCTGGCCGTCTACCCTCCACAATCATCTCCCCCACCCTATCCCGCCCTGAGCCTCAGATGCGTAAAAGCCTTAAAATAGGTACAATTCTACACTTTATCGTAAAACAGTTTCAGCATGATAATTTAAAAAACCTCTGCCGCATATCCTGACAGTTTTCCTGGATTTTCTGTTTCACCAGGTGCCAGGTATCTCAAGTATCACTCTTAATGTTTAACAGCCATATTCAGAAACGTTTTAGGAGTGACTAATAATTGATTCATACTGTTCTTTATACATACTCTCTTCTACTCTCTTCCATTTCTTATTTGTCATCCCACATAGTTATGGTTTTTCGTCCTACTAATGATTCTTATCAATATACACAAACAACTTAGAAGAATTCACACAGGTGGCACTTGAATTTTCTTATCTGTTCTTCTATTTTCTGAATTCTCAAACTTATTTTCAATTTCATTTCAATATTTTATTTCTATCACATTTTTTGAAGAAGAATTCATCAACAATAAATCAATCATGGAACTTACTCGGGCGCAGAGCCTGCGGTCGGATAAGCTGTCACGGCGGGGACATTGAGTACTCTGAGTCTCCGTCGCGCCGCAAGCGGGTGAAATTGCCGGAAATTGGTACCATCACCATCCAAACTAGGGATGCTTTACCTCTCATTGAAATACTATTCACAATTAGATATAAATAACAGTATAAATAAATAAAAAGCTGTGTTCCTGTAAAGAAATTTCATAATAACAGCCATTATAGCCAACATTTAGTTACACAACACTTATTACAACCTAGTATAAGTAGTTATCTTGGAAAGGGTTTCTATAGGAAAGGATTAGAATAGGAACATATATTCAAGTCCCTTGTTATTTTTGTTTTTGTTATGTTTGTAGTGTAGTTTATGTCCTTTTCCTTTTATGTTCTTCCCCTCCTCGTCCTCGTCCTTTGTCTTGTTTTTGTACCAGTAAATTTGTATTAATCAAAATAAAGGAAAAAAAATATTTGCTATGATGATACCCGGCCGATTTTTTCCTTTAGGTAATTGGCCTAAAAGCACGGGAAACTGAGCAAATGAAAAAAAATGAAATGAATGTTCTTTATACATAGTGATTTTTATTCCTCCTAAAGGCTGATAATAATCCTACTCCTTTTTCTGTATCATAGACATGAAATTCTAATAACCTAGAGGAATGTTTTTTCAGAGCGTACTTGCATACTACAAAAGAATACACTATAACGGGTTCGAACGGTGAAACTGTCTAATGTTATTGAATAAATAGTAAGTACTAACACCGGATGGGTTCAAGGTATCACGATCTTGGTTAAATAGGTACACCACACTAGTAATGATGAATAATCTACTCAAGTAACACCAACAAAAAGAACCACATCAATCTTGGGGAAAGGAATGAATAATAAAACTAGAAAACTTTCTAGAACCTTATGTG
>JAGDQP010004161.1:0-39460 GCA_022664845.1 Lepisma saccharinum
CACTAACGAATGTCTGCCAAATGTATGACAAATATCTAACTAGACATGTCTTATACATGTGTCATACATATAAGGGTAAGACATATAAACGTGAAATATACGTCTAGTATATGTATATTAGCTTAATTTTTCATATCTATTAGATGTATTGAACGTCTAAATCATCTCTCTATTATACGTATATTATACGTGTTTGTGCTATGTGGGATGGTTTTGACAACGTAATTTAATACTGGAAACTACTTCGTTAAGTTTAGTGAGCATGGTCAGTAAAGAAGGGGATAAAATTGGGTTGGAATATGTTCTATATGGAAATATAGTATTTTGAACAGATCGAGTATTTGTTGCTGTAATTTAAAGCTTGTGTTTCATTGATGTTCATTGTTCTTCATAGTTAATGAATTAAAAGCAAAGGAATCGGGAGCAGCTTATGAAACCACTTTTACATTATTGGTTAATTCTTAATGAATAATACTTTAACAGCGACGACCTGTGCTTTGCGCTTTGGTATTAACGTTTTCAGTGTTAAGTAAGGTTCGACAGCGGAGCAATAAGAACATAGGTACGCTCTGTTACTCCTGTTTTGTTTCATTTCTCAGTTTTGTGAATAGCATTAGTATTTACTTATGGCCTTCAGGTCTCTCAGTTTTGTTCTGTCGTTGATATATTTGAAATCAAGATCAAAATGATGAACAATTGGATGTAATTCGAGAACGAATTTTGAACACCGACGCGTACAGGTTTGACCTTTCAGTTTTTCATACCTGTACTCGATTTTTAAAATAGATTATTCACATCGGAACCAGTAATGATGTGAGCATGGCTACCTAGTTAAAGTCATTATCAGTGCGTGTGCCGCTATTTTGAGGGATATTAATTCCCGTTATGAAATAAGTGTGGATGTTTTCGGCAAGTACTGCGCCGAAATTGCAGTTTACTCCTACTTTATTTCACAACTGTCAAAACTTCCCAATTCTATAGCTGTCTAGTCAATTAAAGGAAAAGTCTTGAATGATATTGAGGTGTGAAAATTTTCTCGGTCCATCCAGAGTTCGATTATTTTTCATAAACTACCCCAGTAGCATATCAATATCGTAATATTTGATCACCTGTAATGAACGAAAATGACATCCATAGACTCAACCTTTTTTAAAAAATTGAATAGGAATTTTTAGAAATATCGATTTGTGCCTATTTGTACATGGTAAAGCATAAGTCTAAAGACACTTGCCGTGTTGAAACCGCTGCGGGACTCTGACCCAACCTTTGGGTAATGAAAGATGGTAGCATCTGTTGGTGGTATGAGCATCTTGGTCGCCATCTTAGATTCTGCTGGAAAATTGCAATTATATGAAGGGGGCATGTGACATATCGTTTTACGCTACCTTGTTCCTAGAAATTGAAATATGAAGACATTGGGCACCTACGTTTATTTGATTGTCGTTATTTTAAATACTGTACGTAAAGTATCCATAAACATATTAAAGTACACACTTATGTTTGTCTTATAGAATTATACAATTTATTGTTTAATAAGCTGAAAATAGGTTTATAATTTTGTAAGTGAATGAAATCGCGACGACTAACGTGGGCAGGTCATGTAGCTCGGATGGGGGAAAAACGAAGATTATATTCTATCCTGGCCAGATGGAAGGATACCATTGGACAGACCGAGACGTCATTGGGAGGACAATATTAGAGTAGATCTTCGAGAAGTAGGTGTTAATGATAAAAAACTGGCTTGCTATTGCCCAGGATAGAATCCAATGGCGAACGTTTGTTACTGCGGCGATGAACTTGCGAGTTCCATAAACCATAGAGTTAGTTAGTTAGAGAGAGAGAGAGAGAAATTAAACATTGTCACAAAGCAAATAAATTGATCTATATGCATCGTATACAGTATTTTACACATGGAAAAATTTAAATTCAAACGAGTGTATCAGATGTAAGAACTCGCAAAATGAAAGCAACAAATGAAACATGCCGCCTCACTTTCCCAAGGGTTACAAAATGAAGTCGAAATACTCTTAGCTTTGGTATTTCTTTCACCCTGTTCGGACTAACTATCAATTAAAAGTAAGGAACCCTTCTTAACACTTACTAGATATAACAATCTTTAGTCCATACTTCTATAATTTTCTTCGTAAGTTTACCAGTTGTGCTACATAGAACCTATGGAAAAAGTTTGTTACTGCGGCGATGAACTTGCGAGTTCCGCAAGCCATAGAGTAATTAAATAAGCGTAAGTATATTATCTGGCAGACCTCTTAATGAACTGACAACAACATTACATAGCCAAATTCATTCTTATTCTCTTGTAAGCAAACGAAACGTGGAGCATGCAAAATTCCATCTGATGATGTTATAGGTTGAATGGTTTACGAGTGCGTTGGTATGTTAACTCTATGAGCATGTGCTGGAGTACATCGCCCTCTCTTATGTGATAGCGTCCGTGTAGAATGGAATTCGTAAGTAAAACTTGAAGGACCAGTGTGAGGAATGAGCAAATCCTACCTATTTTCTATATATAGTGTGAACAGTAGTTAAATGATCTTTTACTTTAGGTTGCGCCTTAAATTTTCTAATATTGGCGCGCTCGATGATAGCCCATCGCATGGCCTCCTCATTCACCTGCTCTCACACACTTCGCTTTGTATCTATGGAGTAAACTAAACACATGGTGTACACAATCAACGACCTACGCCATCTCAATCAACGGATTCAACATGCCTGCGCCGCCGTTGAACCCGATGTTACACAGGGTCCTTGAGAATAATAATAATAAAGACTGGTTTTTGTGTGCCCGCCAAAATTGCCATTAAATTTAGCACATGTTGTAGGACGTAAATTCCCAAATTTTAAAATTCCTAACTCCTAAACAAATAAACGTAGGTGACAAATGTTATTTGAATTTCTGGGAACAAGCTAACCTAAAACGATGTCACGTGACTCCCTTCATATGTGAAACTCTCGAGCTGAATCCAAGATGGTGGCTTTCAAGTTGACGACCATGATGCTCATGGAACCGGCAGATGAAGCCCTTAACCTAACCTATTGTCATTACCCAAAGGTTAGGCCAGGTTCCCGCAGCAGTTTTAACACGACAAATGTCTTCAAAATTATGCTTTACCATGCAGAAATAGGCACAAATCGATATTTCTAAAAATTTCTATTCCAAAATATCAAAAAGATTGGGTCTAAAGATGTCGTGGTGAGAACCTATGTGTAGATAAAATATTTGATGTAAATATCGGCTGATCAGCTCAAGTAGTTCCCTTGTAAGAAGACATCCGTGCGAGTAGAGACAACATACGCAATCATTGGAATTTAACCGGGCAATGCCTGACATTCTCTCTCAGTGATAACAAATAAAACAAACTTTTTCTAATGTAATTCTTACTCCTGTTTGCTATGCAACCACTCATCTTTAGTTAAGAATTTATCCTTTTTCTAGGAAAATTGAAGTTTTCGTTATGGCGTGTTCCCGAACAGTGTGGCCGAAAATTTATAAAACAGCGTGTACCCAAGAAAAAAATTGCCATTCCACCCCTGCATTTCCATCTTTGTTCATTTTATGGTATATTCCTAATCCCATTCCTGGTCATCACCTACTGCAAAAAGGAGACAAGCACCCTATGACTGAATCTTGAGAAATGCTAATCAGCCAAGCACCAGTTCCAAATAGAGTTCTGCAACAAGAAGGTGCCAAGCACCTATGGAATGGTGACTGTCTCCTTTTTTGCAATGCTATGCAAAGAAGTATGAAGATCAGAAGAAATTATGTGAAAATGGTGTTATTCCTACCCATGCAATGCGACAAGAATATCTTTCCTTGCCACATTCTGCAGCAAAGGAAGACATTATTGACTTAGGTGAAACGTATGATCCTGAGGACAATTAGGCATAAACCCATGTAGACAACCTTGGAAGTGATGTTGTGCAGTTTAAATTAACATTGGGATTATTAGTACTGTTTTTTTAAAATTCAGAATTGTAATTCAAGAAGGTAACATTTTGTTTGTATTTTATTCGAAAGAACAAAACATTGTTTGAAATTATTTCCATTGAAGGCTATTGGGTCTCTTTAAAGATTACTATTGCAGTAGTTTTTATTCACTTTCTTATGATGCTGGTTATTAAATTAACATTCTTAGGAATTCTTTGTATTGTTCAATAACAGGCTAGTTTCTGTTCTTTATTAAGTATAAAAGTTTGAAACAAAGGTATCACTGTAAAACAAAATTCCTTGTAGGCTATTTGGGCTATTCAAAGATTAGTAGTACAGTAGTTCTTTTTCACTTTTGTATGGTGTTGGGTGTATTGTTCATTAAAAACGTGTTTTTTTTTCTGAATGTAGATGTTTTATTTTGTTGGCAGTTCATTTTTACTGGTGCTTATCACCACTGATACATCATCACCAGTCCTGTAAAAAGGTGCCAAGCACCATCTAGGGCGTGAGGGGGTGGTTCCACAGAAATGTTCAAGGTACTATAATTTAGTACGCTATTAACCATAGCAACTCTGTGAGACAGAAAGTTTTCCAAATAAAACAAGTATAGCAAAAACGATAACAAAGTTTATTTTGGCAGTTTTTCGCTGCTTCTGTGAAATTAAGATTTTGGTGCTTGGAACCTTTTTGCAAAAATAGGACGATATATTAACACTTACAATATTTCTTCTAATGCTTAACATGGTTTTCTAAAAAGAAAATCTACCGAAACAGCAATATACTAATTTACCGGAAATTTTTTAGAGCTTTTGGATAACAAATTTCTTTGTCTAGGCTTATTCCTTGACTTAACGAAGGCTTTTGACGTAGTACAACACAATATCTTGTTTAAGAAAATGCATAATTATGGAATAAGGGGAATAACATACAGTTGGTTCAAACCGTATCTAACTGGGAGAAAACACGCAGTTCAAATATCTTATATAAATAATAACACTATAGAAACATGCTTATCAGATGAAAAATAAATCAAATATGGAGTTCCTCAAGGTTCTGTTCTGGATCTTTTGTTATTATACATATTAATGATCCTCCTTTAAATATAAACGCAACCAATACAACATTATTTGCAGATGATACGTCTGTATTAATATGTGGTAAAGATGAATACTCGGTTTATAGTAATAGTAAAAAGCATTAGAAGATCTATCACTATGGCTTAAAAGAAATCGCTTAATATTAAATGCTGATAAAACGCATGCGTTGATATTTTAGAAGAACAGAAATATTACACCACAGCTTACATTCTCGTTTCATAACAAAAACAAGTTTTGTGAATAGTAGCGTATTTTTGGGACTAACACTGGACAAGCACATGAACTGGGAAGAACATATAAAATGTTTGGTACTTAAATTAAGCAAACTATGTATTGCCATAAGATCTATAAGGCAAAAAATAAATGAAAAAACAGCATAATCACTATTATGGTTCATTCCATTCACTGTTACGATATGGAGTAACCTTTTGGGGAGACTCTCAAAAGAGCATAGACATTTTTAAATTACAGAAAGGAGTTGTTTGTATAATAGCATGTAAAAAACCAAACACACCATGTAAGCAAAATTTTAAATCGTTAGAAATCCTTCCGCTACCTTATATTTACCTGTACGAACTTGTTATATATATTAAAAAGCATAATGTTAACTATATCATGAAGAGAGATGTACATAACTACTATGCGAGACAAAAAAAATGATTTCCGTATAAATAATCAATATCAAAAAGGTGTCGATTATGATGGAAAAGATCTATATAATATACTACCCATCAAAATCAAACGAGAAAATAATATCCAAAGCTTCCAAAAAATGTTAAAAACTCTTTTTGTTCACAATGTGTTCTACAAAATAGACGACTAAGTAAATTTTTGTAATAGTCGTTAATTTATAATTGTAGTTTCCTTTTTCTTTTGTATATTGTTATTCATGTAATAGTTTTGTAAATTGACAATGTCATTTACATGATAAAAGGATGAAAATAAATACAAATACAAATATATACTGAGCAATAGAGCAATATATGTCTAGATTTACTCATAGTAATACATCCTAATTTTGAATAGCATGTATATAAAATAGAGTAGTATACTTTGCTTAACCACCACACGTGTTTTTCTAGCAGCCAATTATTTGAAATTCATTTACGGTGATATTCTTATATATTTTCTTCATCAAAAATGTGATCCAAAAATATTCATAAAGCATTGAATTTAAATATGAAAATTACTTTCCTGGACTCTAAAGCAATAGGTTACAAAATAAATTATTAGTAGCTTTCATTTAAGGCCAGTGGCGCAAAGACAGGGGAGGGGGCATTGCCTCCAACTCTGGTCAGACATTAGTTTTGCGGGGACAAACATAGACTGCATGTTACTTCTGAGCATAAACATTTAACGCTAAAACAGCTTTGAATTTTCGTTATACATGTATTCATTCATATAAACCAGGGTTTCTCAACATGGGGGTCGCGGGTTGTCTGCGAAGGAATCTCGAGGGAAGGTTCAAAAATACATTAAATTAAGGTTTTGTAGGTTAAACCTAATATATTCAAAGAAGAAATTTCATTTTGCTTGGTTTTATAATTACTAAAGATAAGGTAATTTCTTGAATAGTTTTGCAGTAATATAATTAGGATATTTATTATCAAATGCAGCAAATATACTATCATGATTTCAAATGGAAAGTACATGTTGCAGAAAGTGATAAAAGACAAAAAGAATTAAAAGATTGCATAAGTTTACTAGGTTAGCTCGAATTCTGAGCCTTTGTTGATTTAACCAGTTTCAAAATATTCGGTTTAGTTTTTCGTCATATACATTATCAAGACATTTTCAGTTCTACGTTAGAAGTTAGGTGCCCATCCTTGTCCTAAATACCACATTTTAAATATACAATCTTTAATAATTCGTGTAACTGAGAAACAGTTCTGTAAAAACTGAGTTTTTTTAATATATTTCCATGAAATTTACTAGAATTGCTAACAAAATCATTATGTTTTAACATTGTGAAAATAATATTCCAAAACTAAATTTTAACGGCCGTTTTGAGGGTTCAAATTCGAAAGTAAGCATGACTCATGAGAAAATCAATGTTAATTCAGAGGAGCAATTTTCCTTGTCTAAATTTATTAATTACCAACAATAATCCAGATGGTGATTTCTATTTATTAAATATTGCAGCTCCAGATCGAGAGATGATACAATATTTATTGACAGGAATCACCATCTGAGTAAATATTTTGGTAATTAATCAAATTCGACAAGGAAAAGTGTTCCCCTTAATTCCCATAAGCGAGATTCACTTTTGAATTAAGCCCCCAAAATTGGGCATTAAAAGTTATTGTTTGGAAAATTATTTTCACTACGTTGAAACGTCAGGGTTTTATGAGCAACCGTAGAAAATTTCATGAAAATATCTTGAAAACTTTCATTTCTACTCAGGCTGTTATGATATTTCATACAATGAAAAAAAAAAAAAAAACACCTGCTTATTAGAAAGAAGAAAATTACTTTTGGGGGTCGCAGCATGAAAGAAGTTGCGAAACACTGATGTAAACTGTTTTGGTAATTATATATATCTTTTTTCAAACCAATGTTTATTTCCGTCTTATTCTTTTCATAAGTCAAAAATGCGGTTTCTTTGATTCCTCATAGCATTGTTAAGCACAAGGAAGCCAAAGGAAAGAAAATAGTCTACTATTAAACAAAAAGAATATACATAAATATTAAAAAAAAAAAATATTCTCACCAATACAGAGAAGAAAAAACCTCAATCGTTCACATTTAATCCACTACAGTAATCTTATTTTGATTGTAGCGCATAAACTTCTGCCAATATACATGGAAGAGTGGGTAATTAACTGGCTGGGAATATGTTCAGTCATTCAAGTTCTCAACAATTCTTATTTTGACTTGAGTGAGCTTAGTTTAGACGATGATGAAGCGACAGCAAACATTGTTTGAGCTATTAAAATTTGAAAGAAAGAAAGATGAAGAAACAACAGAGATGCAGACCGAAACGGTGGAAACAAGTACTAGATAGCTACCAATCAAATGTGTATCCAGTCCAGTGGGAAAGAGGGACGGGGACATTCATTGCCTTGCTTCACCTGGATTTTTGAAATTGTAAAATTGTATAGGCTGTTACCAGGAACGGTGCTAGGGGGAACGTGCTCCATAGATTTTCCCTCCGTCCCCTTTTTGTGTCCCTCAGGAATTGTAGATGACATTTAATATTTTGTATGATTATTACACAGTTTGTATTGTTTGAATTGCCCCCTACTAGAGTGCGAATTAACGGGGGAATGCCCAGGATTTCCCCCCTGGGAAATAAGTTTCCCCCTGACAAATTTATTTTTCGTCCTTGCCAGGGATAACTTTCTCCCCCCAGAAGATGTTTCGATCAAGATTAGATAGAAAATGGGAACATTTTTATTTGGCAGATGTTGAAATTATTTTCATGCAAGTGACAAGGCTATATGAACTTTTACTAGCAATTTCTTTTGTGATGTTTATGGAGTAGCTTAATGTGATGGATTTGGTATGATTGGTTTGATTTCATAACCTCCTATTGCAAGATGAGACTCTCTCTTTCCTCTGGTCTAGTGGTTACCGCCGCTGACTGCTGATCGTTCACTTTCCATCTGTTCGTCTAGCTATGTGACCGGCACATCTTAACTTCAACTTCTTCGCAGTCTTGCTTACATCCTCTACCTTTATTTGTGGGCGAATCCATTCATTTGTCTTCCTGTCCCTCCTGGTTATTCCTAGCATGCATCTCTCCATTGCTCCTTGTGTGACTCTTAATTCTTGAGTCGTTTGCGCATTCAATGTCCAAGTTTCAGAGTTTCGTATATCATCACGGGTAAGACACATTGATTATAACTTTACGCTTCAGACACATTGGTAGTTTGCTTTTGAAAATAAAGTGCAGTCTTGCAAACGAACTGCACGCCATTTTACATCTTCTATTTCATCAGTCAACTTGGCATTCGATGTTTTGAGCTGGCCTAGGTAAACATACTCATCAACTATGCCTACTGGCTCTCCGTTAATCTTCACTTCCTTCTTTGCGGCATGTTGGTTGTACATTAATTTTGTTTTACCTAAGTTCATTTTAAGACCTATTTTCGAACTCTCGTTACTCAGTTCAGTTCTTCTGCACTTGAAGCAAACAGCGAACCGTAGGTGATGAAGATATTCGCCATTCATTTTAATTCCAACTTCATCCCAGTTTATATTTTGGAACACTCTCTCCAGGACCGCACAAAACAGTTTTGGAGAAATTGAATCTCCTTGCCGTAGCCCCTTTCCAACTTTAAATTTTTGAGTTTCTTGATGCAGTCTAATGACAGAAGTGGCAGGCGAGTAAATGTTTCGCAGTAACTTGATGTATGCACTTTCGATGAATTGTTGTTCAAGTGATTTAAGTACTGCTGACAAGGAGACCGAATCGAAAGGTTTTTCGAAATCTATGAATCCCAAACATAGTGGAAGTTCATATTCATTAGCCCTTTCCATAACTTCATTCAATGTTTGTATGTGGTCCATTGTGCTAAATCCACGACGAAATCCAGCTTGTTCCCTTTCCTGGTTAAAATCTAAGTCTCGTTCAATACGATTCAAAATAACTTTAGTGAAGATTTTGTACAGGGCTGACAGTAAACTAATTGGCCTTTAGTTTTCGACGCGTTCTTTGTCCCCTTTCTTGTACAACAAAATTATAACGGCATTATTCCAACTTGAGGGTATTTCTCTCTTCCTCAGACACATCGGAAACAGTTTAGCAAGTTCCCCTTTCATTTTCCTCTCCCCATTTAAACATCTCTGCTGTGAGTCCATCTTCTCCTGGCGATTTTCCGTTCTTCATCCCTCGAAGCACTTTATCTACTGCTTCTTTCATTAGTCTGGGACTTCTGCATCATTTTGCTCTGAGACTTCATTTCCTAGTTCTTCCTCAGAGTAGTACAAATCTCTGTAGAAATTTTGAAATATGTTTATAATTTTTTCCTTATTTCGCGTTACGGTCCCGTCTGCAATTAACTGCAATTATTTGCTTTTTTCCCCATCATGAGCTGCTGGTTGGCTTTCTTCAGGATCTTGTTTTCCTCCATTGTATTTCTAACAAGAATTTCGTTGTATCTTCGCACATCCTCTCTTCTTTTCTTCCTTACGGTTTTATTTAGATGTATGTACTCAATCCTCTTTATGCAATTTTCCTCTTTTTTCATTTTCCTTGTTTTCTTCATCAAGAGTTCAGTTTCTTCTGAGATTTTGCTCTCTTTTATCACTCTTGTGCCTGCCATTTCCTTGGCTGCTTCTCTTATTATCTCAGCCAGTATTTTATTTCTGCTATCGATGTCTTCTTCATCCTCTAACTCTTCCAAGGCGCTGAATCTGTTGCTTAGTTCTATCTCGAATGTCTGTGTTTTCCTAGATTTTCCAGATCTAAAACTGGCGGTTTTCCTCTGATAAGCTTCTTCCTCTCAAGTCTAGTATTTACTTGCAGCTTACATCTCACCATCCTATGATCACTCGAGATTTTGAAACTGTTCAGAACAGACACGTCTTGCAGAATTTCTCTGTTATTCGATAGAACTTAGTCTATTTCGTTTTTGGTCCCATTTAGGCCTTTCCATGTCCACTTCCTCTGGGGCGGTTTCTTGTAAAATGTAGTGGAGATGAACAGTCTGTTGGCTTCTGAGAATTCCACTAACTTCTCTCCTCTCTTGTTTCTATTGCAAAATCCAAAGTTTCCCACTTTCGTGTCACTGCTCTGCTTGGTTCCTACTTTCGCATTGAAGTCTCCCATTACAATTTTGTAATGCGAATTGCCACTATCCAAAATCTTCTGTATCTCCTCGTATAGATCTTCGACTTCCTCCTCCGGGTGTGAGGTTGTTGGAGCATACACTTGTATAATTTCCATACTGTATCTGTTTACCTTTATTACTGCCTGTACGATTCTATCTCAAATTCCTTCAATTTTTGTGATCCGTGTCTTCAGGTCCTTAGAAATCATTCAATGACAACAATACTTGCCCCCTAAACGAACATTTGTGGTTGTGCCACTGTATAAGGCCTACTACCCCAACTTGGTCCTGTAACTGTTCAGAGCTCGAACCGGTTTATCATATTTATAAGAAAGTATTTACTTTCATAAAACACGCCTATTCTTAGCTTTTCGCTAAATACATATTTAAAAACCTTTACGATTAGCTATGTTATTAAGATCGAGGAGGAAACATGAGTTTTCCGTTGCATTAGATTGTCCCATCGCAACGCAATACAATATAGTTTATGACATTAGCTGCAAGCTGGAATCGATTGAATACACATTTAAGGAACACATGTGTTAATCTGGATCGGACTTCATTCCCATGTGTCAATCAGAATGAATTCTGACCAAAATTGCCAGTATACGCTAGGGTTGCCAGACGTCCTGTAGGCATGGAACCGAGACCGAGACTAAGATTTAGGAATCGAGACGAGACCAATAACGAGACTTATCCATAGAGACTCGAGACGAGACCGAAACTTACATCTCGAGACTATAGGTTTTATTTTCATGAATGTCGATAATGTTAATTTAAAGCTCTTGTTCATGTTGTTTCATATTAGAAGCCTTGTGAGTCATAAAAGTAGTCAGTTATCAATGCCAAACCATTTTCTGTTGTTGTTCAATAATAATATAAAAGTGTTGGAGATTGTTTCGGGGACGGATAAATACAGATCTTTATTTTCTCTGCGAATTTTCATCCCCATGTTTTCTCCCTGCTGGTAGTCTTTTACTTCTATTGGCACTCTCCCATTTACATCAGCCTCCTAGACTCATTCCGTAGAGACTGTCAAACGTATATCATGAAGGTAAACTGCCTAAATTGCAATATAGATCTTTTCATACACCATTTACTTATTATATCTAAAAAATTGAGACTGTTGCAATACTAATCTGTATCTTAGAAGAGATGAAGACAATATACAGGGTGGGCAAAATTTCACTGTCAAAGAGTTATCATCAAATTAAGTGGAGAACGTGTCGTTGTAATCTGTCGAATTCCGCTTACTTTCCGGGCTTAAGGCTGCCGAAAGCGTGGGAAAATGAAATTTAGAGCTTGATATTTCCAATACCATTAAGAGTAGAACTGCCTACAACTGGCCGATTACCTTCAACATTCCATCACCTTATCCCGACGTGAGATGCCTAAAGGGCACAAATAAAATTCAAATGAATTTGGGTGTCACATAATACTTAAAAAGAAACTAGAAAAAAATGGCGTACGGGCAATTTCGAAATTTCACGATTCCTACCGTGTAGAAAACAGTAAGCTCAGAATTTAAAAATTCAGTTGGAATTAGTTTCTGTTCCTTAATGTTCTCTAGGGTGCGTGTCTGCGTACCAAATTCCTTCAACGTAATCTTCAATGTAATCTAGGTATGTGCATCTTTGTATTTACATGAGATAATATCAGTTTGCGTAGTCACATCTTGTAACAATTTTGTCATGGTTTGTATTCCTGTTTCACTCCTGCTTATTTTATCCTACACCAATCAGGCTCTTCTGAATGATCTTGCTTGGTATGATTTCGATCCATATTTTCTCACATTGTCTCAACTCATCTTATTTTGATACCTTCGATGCAAGGTATAATTACATTCATTCTTTTTTCCACTTTCATGGTATTTTCTTGCATATTTTTTTCATCCTTTCCTTAAGTGCGAAATATCATATGCTTCTTGCTTACAATCTACTGAAGTGTTTCGATGTTTTAGAAAACGGCGGGGAGAAAAAAAGTTTTCTTTTGACAAATGTAACATGAGAATTATACGCTGGACATTTATTCGGTATTTTCTGGATCAAACCACATCGACGACACTTTCTTCTGCTATATTTTTGGTTATCACCGGAGTTACCTGTTCTTATCTTAAATGGATTAAGTTACTAGGAACTAGGACCTGTGCTTGAGACATTGTCCTCCAATGCTCAAGATCCCTATTAATTTTCCTCTCTCTTAGTACAGTTGCAATTGCTCCCACCGAGGCCCCATTTTTACTGTCTTATTCACCGTTAGATTTGTATCGATTATTAATGCAGATTGATTAATGTAGCTTATTAGACCAATTCCTCTTCTTCACTAAAATTACATAGGCTCAAGTCTGTCTTTAAATTAGCTACAAAATCTAATATCGACTGATTTGAATTCTGCCTAATATTGTAAAATGTGCGTCGAAATTCCATGTTACTAGTTTGACTGTAGTACACTCGCATCTTTTTGCAGCACATAAATATCTTTTCCTTAAACCAGTAAAACCATATCTGAACAAATGTGGAAAATTGTTCATAATTGTGTGCATCTTAAATGGTGATAGCTCTACCATTAATATATTATTGTTATTCTCAATTAAGAAAAGTACGTGAGCACAGACATTTTCTCAATCACCAAACTTATTAGGCTTGTATAAGACTAATTGAATTGGTTATCACAGAATATACTATCAGCTTTTCTCGCATGCAACGAAATCGAAAGTTTCTAAAATGGATTAGACCAAACTAGTATTCATTATCAATATATATTCAATCAAATTAGCCCAGATTTCTGTATCTTACTTTGGTTCACTTTATTCACAAAATGGTAAACCCATGAAGATAGAAGTAATTTTCATAAGGTTCCATTTGTAGTACAGTTACTAGGTAACTCATAAACATCAGATTCTTTCCTATTGGTAATATAAAAATATTGATCCAGAATATAAAAATCCCTTTCGGTAGGCCTACAGGCTGAGGTAGATTTCGAAGTTTCGCTGGGAGCCTGGGCTCGCCCCCCAACTTCAGTGCTTTTGAGAGGATGCGCCTCCTTTATCTTAACCAAAATCTCCATGCAGCACTACACCACCACGGAATAAATCTTCACCCTCCCACGGTTGGCTGCGCCCACAAAGAGAAGATTTGCCCCATTTATTGTAACCTACCCTTGGTCATGCACCTTCATTGAAAATTTCGTTTCTCCACCTTCAACGATTTGGAAATTGGGTTTTTGGGGCGGGCATTTTGGATTCAACTTGACGACTTTTTGAAAGTTTTCTTATTTTGTCGTGACCTACTTGTGATAGTACAACTTCAAGTAAAATTTCATTTATTCAGCTCAAACGGTGTGCAAAATGGGATTTTGGGCGGTCATTTTGGATCCAAGATGGCGGCTTTTCCCGAATGTTGTGATATTTCCCTAAGCTACTCGTCATAATGCACCTTTATGCCAAATTTCGTATCCCTAGCTCAAACGGTGTGGAAAATGGATTTTTAGGTCCGCCATTTTGGATCCAAGATGGCGTCTTTGAACTCATTAGGTAACATTTTCATAATCAAAAAGTGATGTTGTAAATTTATGCCAAATTTGATTTCAATAGCCCCAGCGGTTTAGGCTGTATTCTATACAATGGGTTCGGCGGCCATTTTGGATCCAAGATGGCGACCGATTTTGCTCATTAACGAACTTAACCGAGCTATTAAGCCTATAAACAACATATAAAAATTTGGTTCAAATATCTTCAAAATTATGGCCGCTAGCGTGTTAATATATATATATAAATATACACTTTCATATCGTACCGATCTCAATAGGTATATTTTCTTCGAAATCTACCTAATAACATTACCATTAAAATAAATCTATATTCCTCCGTGAATCAAATTATCAAACAATATCTTGGCAACACAAATACTTGTAACAAAAATATTTCTTGCAGTACCCCAATCATAGGTCCAACGACGACATTGAAATAAGAAAGATTTCCATTTTTTCGTTGGTACCTATTATATGAGGGGACCTAAACGAAGGCATTGATAATAACAATTAGCATGATGTATCAAAGTTAAAATAGTACAAATAATAATATAACACACTGAATTAACCTTGTATTAAAACAAAAATATACGAAATGAATGAATTTTTGAAGTAACACCACCTAAGAACAGAAGTCAGGTGATAGATTGTTGAACTGCAGCCAGTGGAAGGATTATGGAGATCATATATAGAACGTCACTGAATGGCAATTTGAGTTTATAACACTGACTTTTTTTTTAATTTGAAGATGTCAGATCTAAGTTAACTTTAGTAGAATCACTTATAGCATGCTCACATAATGAATAAAATAAAGAACCAATATAAACATATTGACAAGGTTAAAGAAAAAACAAAACTATAGGGGTTACAAAATTCTGTTTTTTTAAATCCCCTATAAGCAAATTTAAATTATTTATGATAGTTTTACAGTGAATAAACATGGTTAGCAAACTTCCGTAAAGTGATTCAAAATGCTCGAAATAGCTTCATCATGCTTTTATCAGAGTTGCGAAACATAACAGGATTAATACAAACAGGGGTGGTCCTTGAATGGAATTGAACCCGTCACATGACGAAGTATCTACGGCATTATCAACATGCCGTCTATGAAACCTTTTGTAACTTTATTTTTTATATGGACGTCTAGTAACTTTGGACTTCGGCCTTTCACGATTCGCCCAATAGCCATTAAAATCCACACCCATGCCCGTTCCGGGACTCGAACCCGGGACCTTCGAGTCGTTGACCTACCGCCGTAGACCGCACGGCTACCCGGCCGGCATGCTGTCAATGAAGATGAACATCATTTGCAGAGTGAGAGTCCTAGCGTGGAAAGGTATATCGTTTATGCTTAGAACTCTGAGCAGGAGTGGAATACGAGCCGCCATGCTAAAGTAACTTGATTATAGTGAAGTTTCTGACCAGGAAAATAATTTAGTAAATGGCGGTGAAGAGAGGGAAGAGCATTCGAAGCTTCTGAAGGAACAGATAAAGGTAATTGTACTAGTCTTTGTTGGGATATCCCACGTCTATTATTTTGAGATTCAGCATGCAAATATGAAGAATCAATATCTGTGTTTTGAAAAGATTTCATGTTAATAATATATGAACCTCTAAACTTACCACTGGCAGAAGCCATATGGGAACGTGGAGCTTGTACAATTTGTGCATAAGAGTTTGTAATATATTGTATCCGATTGGCCGAAAGACCGTTGACAATGCGAATAACTGGCCAGTAGGTTAGGAAATCCCGCATCATGAGGACCAGAGCTTCTAGCTGACGTTTACGTTCAGGACAAGATGGTGATTTAGATGTATGTGCGGTGTCTTTGCAATGGAAGGATTTACGAGCTGCACTACAAGTTCCTTCATAAATCTCGCCACATGAGTGACAGCGAGCTCCATTTGGTTTGATCACGGTTATAAAAAAGACAATTGTCGTATTGAATAATGCTAAGCATACTAGTTCTGTATCTATGCTACAAATATCTATAGTATACAATGAAATAGCAAGGTTCGTTGTTGAAGATGTATATCCAACCTTACTTTATTATTTAATCTCAAGTAGATCACAACAACATGTATGTTTATCTTCGAAACATCGGCACATCCATATTTGTGATATACAACCTTTTGAAATATCAAGCGTTATTTCATTATTATACAACAATAGACAATAAGTATGGACCTTCATCGTGCTATCCGTATATGATGTTCCTGAATATTCAACTGACATTAAAACTTCACATTACAATAGATTAATGCAGATACTCGTAACAATTATACTTTCAGTTCACTAAATAAACACAGGTTATTCTCAAGAATATATAATTTTTTCCCCTTCTCTATGTATTTTAATATCTGCGCCGCAATAACCGACACCTTTGCAAATAAGTAGGCATTTACATTTTTAAAACAATCGTTATTCTCTTTCCTTTTAAACGGTAGACCATCATTGCAAGTAGCAATAATACAACTTAGTTTACTAACCAAATATCTCCATTATAGCCCGTAAATAGTTAATGATATTGTTATCTATTAAAAACTGCATTTATCCTTTTTCGAATCCCTAATGAAATATGATCTTGATTTGCACTTTTAATCGGAGGTATATGCCATTCCACAATAAAAATATGGACGCTTTATTTCTCTCTACACATACAGAAATTACAGCCAAAGAATCTGTGACTTCGATAATAAGTGCTTTCTATTTTAATAATAAAAGAAAAACAATGATGTTGGATGTTGATTACACGCGCTTATGCAGTCTACATCTTCTGACCTTTCAGATGTGTAAAACATGCAAGAACAGAGTTTTGTACTCTCTTTTGTAACAAGAGTAGAGAAGAGCAACTTATGATGTAAATCCCTTCCATTCCCTTTTAAGCTTCAACTAGAGATATAATCCTACAATCCTTGATCAGTAGATTTGATCAAGGATGCTCAGTCGAATAAATGTGACGTTTTCATCATCTTCAACATATCAACCATATTTCGATTCTATTAAACAATTCGACACGATTCTGGGAGCAAACTTAACGCTGGCTCATTCAGAACAATCTGCATGCAGCTTGGGTTTCCATACAGTCTAGGGGTAGACACCCGAGCTTGGTATCAATAGTTATGGCTATTATGTACTCATATATTTTGTTTGTAATATAGTGAAAACTACTTCATAAAACAGAAGAAATTAAGAGCACCGTTAATTTTCTGGAAAATGGCATTAACATGTGTACAATTTGGAATAAACTTACTGTTCTCTTTTTCTTTGAATTTAATAACGTATGGAAATAATGTTTTTATTGCAATACTGATTAAATATATCATGATGAAACACTGTGATTATAAAAGTAGGAATAACATGGAGTCATACAAATTTAATATTTTGTAATATATATTTTTCGTGAATTGAAACGAGTGTATATTTTCCATTTTATATTATAGAGATGCGTGATTCCTCACCGGTCGTACTTCATTATAGAGCTTGAATACAGACTTCGTATATATATTCTTTCCCTATATAATTTAATAACTGTGTCTGCACATGCAAATCACGTTCCATTGTTCACAAGTATAATGCTACAAGTTACGTCCTATAGCTTTCCATACTTGTTTAGTATGTAGAGTGCGTCCACGTTTTATAGTAATAAGCATCTGAGAAGTGTTCATTCTCATGTTGTTTGAATGAGTAAATGTTGTAGTGTTGAAAAATTTGACATTAAAAAACTTCTGTGTGGATTGGTAAACGCCTTTCCTAACCGGAGAAATAAAATTTGCGCTCGGACTGTTCAGATTTCAATGAACACGTGGCTCTTTTGTATGGGTTTCTATGTGGTGTTTCAACATAGTTCTCAGTATACTTGCATAATTTACAGGGCTACATTGTTTAGAATGATGATTCCAAGTTTGGAGTATATTTAAATTCACATTGCAAAAGCTTATTGCTTTGTATGAATCTTCATGTGTCTTTTCAAATTACTACTTTGTCTGAACTTACTTTCGCAAATTTCACACTCATAAGGCCTATCTCCCGTATGAATTCTTTTGTGTATTTTCAGGCTACTTGATAGAGTACATTTATATCCGCAAAAGTCACATTTGTAGGGCTTATCCCCTGTATGTTTTCTCACGTGGCTTTTTAAGTTAGTCACGTCACTACTTTTATATCCGCAAATTTCACATCGAAAGGGCTTGTCACCATTATGAATTTTCATGTGCCTTTTCAAACCGCTTTTCTCACGAAATTTGAATCCGCAGATTGCACATTGAAAACTTTTGTCGGCTGTATGAATTCTTATATGCCTTTTTAAATGACTATCTTGTGAAAAATTGACATTGCAAATTTTACATTTAAATGGCTTTTCACCTGAATGTATTCTCATGTGCTTCTTTAAGCTACTGTTTAGAGTACATTTATATCCGCAAATTTCACAATTAAAAGGTTGATCCCCTGTATGAATAGTGGTGTGCCTTTTTAAACTGCTATTATCACTAAATTGAGATCCGCAAATTTGACAGCAGAAACCCTTACCGCCTGTATGAATCTTTATGTGCCTTTTTAAGTGACTATTTTGTGAAAATTTATTTTTGCAAATTTTACATTTAAAAGGCTTTTCACCACTATGAGTTCTTGAATGTTGTTTTAAATGAGAAGCACTCAAAAATTTTCTTTCGCAAACTTGGCATTCCAAGTTATCCGTTTCGTGAGCTTTAGTTTTGATAGTAGAAGACGAATCTTCAGATGTGCGGGCATCAAGATTCTCATTTGATTGAACGATAGTTCTTCCAGTTTCTTTAGATGTTAGAGAATGTCTAACATCACAGGATTCACAACAGAAATTGTTCATTTCCCTCTCTATAATTGATCCTTTTTTCACTTTGTTGGTTACTGGAAACTCTTCTCCACAAAATTCACATGATATAGGTTCTGTAGTAGTTTTAAATATTTCTACGTAATTTCCTTCACTTCTAATAACATTTCTACCACTTTCAAAGACAACTTCTGATGTAGTTGTTTCCAATCTATTTACATCTTCCTTGCTAATGCCTGTGCTTTTAGAAAAGCGTTCGACAGAAGATTTGTGACCAGACTCTTTCTCGTAACTATTCAAACACATTGTGTGTGGAAGCAAATCATTATTTATTGAATCTTCTGCACTGTTTTTTCTATCTGATGAACTTAAATCGAGTGAATTTGAAATATTACTGGACACGAGAACAGATGGTAAAATTAAATTCTCATTCGCTGCATAACCACATTTATTTTCAGGCTCCCATTCAGATGCCGTACATTCCTGAAAATAAAGTTTGGTAATTTGAACTGAAGAACTTGCATAATCTTTGCAACATTTATGTTACGAGAAATAACTTATTTCTAAAATAAATAATCTAATAACTTTAGATACATACATAGCAGGAGGTGCCCAAAATGTTGTAGCGGAATATAACAGATGAAATCTCCCTCGACAAATATACGATCTGAAGCTAAAGCCGTATTATGGATGCACACGTGACATTCAATTCTGTGTTGTCATACTTATATTAAATCACATTCACGTAATAGTATACTAATCTTAATTCTTTCAGAAATGAAGTTGTAAATGAAAATTTCCACGCAGAATACTTAGCAAATTAGCTGGCATGTGGTCAAAAAAACATTATTCTTAGAAAAAGCACACGCCATGTATGGACTTGTTATATTCTGTTTTCCTGTTAGTTTTGGAGCGAAAGATTATGATCACTAATAAATGTGGATAGTGTTACCTACTATCTGACAGATTTGGTTTAATTAAGTGCATCACGTCGGGACCATCGGTATGGTTTTGGTAAGCTGTCAGACTACATATATTAATATTTTGATGTTTGTCGAAAGCAAAAATTAATCTCACAATGAACTTTTACAATGCAAGGTTTGAAATACATAATTTCTATAGAATTAAGCAAACACATGGACAAGGCACATTTGATTTCATAGCTTTGAGAGAGAGATCCAAACACCGACATGTTCGAACCACCTGACCCCCTCGTAAATAACTGACTTCAGTTAATTTAAAGTTAGGTTAATTTACATTAGAAATGGTTCAACAAAGATTAGAGCTTGTATTAGGAACATTATTTATTCCTATTTTTGTCTTTGTACGCACAAACAATCATTAATACACTCTTTTCTTTAGTTCACAATGGTTCCTGGTGTCCTCAAATCTTCCAACGGTAATTTAACTCATTTCCCGTTCTCATACAATGATGAAATTTTGCACAGCGACGTAAGTCCGGTGACAACACAATATTTCATTGTTACTTTCATATATCTATATAATTTAAAAGCATATTTAATTATTTTTTAATATTACGAATAAATACTAGCCTGCAACGATTTGGTGTTTGACTGATTGCAGAACACTTTAGGATTTGGGTAAAAAATTAATATAATAACTTTTTTAAGACATACTTTTCTTAAACAATTCGTACCAAAAAGTAAAAAAATAATTTTGTTTATGCATGACTTGCAAAAAGAAAAGCATGGGGCGCACCAATTGAAGAATTTATAAAGTGACTGTATATGAGAGAGCGCCTCATGCTTTTCTTTTTAGTCACACATAAAAATAATTTTTACTTTTAGTAGGAATTGTTTAAAAAAAGTATGTCTTTAAACCTTTTATATTATATAGTCTGTCATGTATACAGTATCGATGTCATTTATACCTCTGCTAATGGGCAAGAGATATTTTTTGTTATGTATGATTGAAGGCATAATTTACGCTACCTTTTGTATATGAGGAAATCTAAGGTGCCGTTTCGGGTCCGCAATGGACTGCTCGTTCGAAGCCTGCTGCAAATCGTCCTCACTGACATTTTCCTTTAGTTTCCTTCAGTTCACCAGACAGACGTCAGAATGGTCCGGCCGCTACCCTCCCATACCCTATCCTAATCTTATCTAAAGATGGATTTAAAGACCTTACAAATTTTTAAAAATATCTTAATGTGTCTTTTATGACAGAAGAAACATTTTCTCCCTAACTTGACTTTATATCTTCAGGAGATGAACATTCCCGTAAATAGTGTTTAAAATTCAAATAGCCACATATTCAACGTAGCTATTGAGTTTGTAGTGTCGCTTTTGTCCATTTCCAGATATTTATTTAACTTTGAATTTGATAGTTTTTAGGGGCGATATATTGGCATGTGGACCGATATACTGACTAACAGATACCGCTGCACAGCAGGGTTCAATTCTGTAAATCTATGTTTCTTTTTTCCTACATAAAGAGAAGTGGCAAAGAGGATGAATCAATAAATACTAAATAGCGAGGAGAAAATACTTAACCATTCTTTATTTTAAAGTGGTTTTGTAGGTCCTTATACGATAAAAGGGTCTTGTGTTTTCTAATGGAATTGTAATTTGTATTTTTTTAACTTTATAAACGTATTTAAAATATTTTAGTGTTTTGTATTGTAATTATTATTATTTTTTGAAAATTTATAAATACATCTAGGAAACTTTAAAATATTGTATTGTAATTGTTATTTTTATTTTTTCCCCTCTAGAATACTTTATACATGTATTTATGAAATTTTAATGTTTTGTATTTTGATTAGAATTGTTAATTTTTAGTTTTTTCTTCTTAAAACTTTATAAAGGTATTTAGGAAATTTCAGAGTTTGTAATAGTTAAAATTGTAAATCTATCACGAAACTGCAATGTGCCATTTGTGATGTGAGGAAAAGTAGAATCCAAAAATGGCTGAAGCTAGGATTCTTCTTAAAGCTGCATAAAAGCAGTGAACGATATGTAATAACAGTACTGGAAATAATAAAATTGAAAAATAGTTTGTATTACCTTTTTGTTCAGTGTAATTAACATATTTTCAACAAGTAACCTACAGTAACTAAAATTGTTCATTTTATTTAATGAAATTATTTTATTGTTATAATATTATTGAAACGTATTTTTGTAAATAACCACTTTACCAGAGTTAAATAATAATTATCTCGTTATTATTATTAATGGCTACAAGACGGGGGAGAGTCATTTGTCATCATGTGAGGGGAGGAAGGGGAAAAGGACGGAAGTGGTGAGGGTGGAGGAGCCGGGTCGCTCGAAGTCATGGATCTGGGGCGCCTAGACATATAAATCCGACCCTGTGTATGAAGTTGTAAGCTATGCGGTTAGATTCATAAAGTTCCAAGTAAGTGCCCTGCTCATAAACCCGTATCTCACTGAAAACCCATAACACAAAATGTACGTACACATTAGCCTGATCTAATATACCATGGGTAGACCATTACAAAAACCTGGGTATCATATTTGATGAAAAACTCAATTTTACTCCTCACATTGAATTCGTAACTTCTAAAGCACTCAAACTTCTTGGACTTCTCTACAGGTTTACCGATATTAAAGATTTCAGAGCTCTTCGGTCATATTTTCTCACTTGTGTACTTCCTACTATTGAATACTGTTCATCTATCTGGTCTATCTATGGCTTGTGAAACCAATTTATCTAAATTGCACAAAGTCCAAAATTTCTTTATCAGCATTGTACAACACAGGGTACCCTACCTCCAACATAAATCTAACGTAGACATTTTGAATTCTCTTGACTTAAAAAACATAGACACACGAAGAAAACTAAAAGATTTAAAATTTCTTTATAAAATAATGCAAGGAACACTCAGAACCAACGACCTTCTTCCACTGTTTAACCTAAGAGTACCCAGACAAAATTCTCGTTCACAACATTATTTCTACCTCTCAAAACCGAGATTGTGTTTAGTCCAGCGATCTCTTGTATATAGATTATCACATTTTTACAATTCTCTTCCTTTGCCACCAGATTTCTGCTTCAGTAAAAGTAAATTTCTAAAGGTTTGTTATATGAATCTAGAATGAATGAATGAAAAAAAAATGTATTGTTTCCTATTGCATAAGTCTTTGTTGTTATATTATTTTTATTATTATTTATTTTATGTTACAAGAACGGTGTAAAATGGCGTTTGCTGTATCCGTACTAACTTCTAATAAATAAATAAAAAATCAATACATTTGCTTATTGTATTGCAATATCAAAGGTACCAAATCCACCTGAACAAATTTTTGTGGTAATGAAAAAGAAATATAACTTTTGTTTGCTTTGTTTTGTTTGAAGGGTACATCTGATAGGAGTAGATTAAAAGACGAACTTCTATTTCAACTAACTACACATAAAGGTATTTATACATAAGGTAAATAAGAATTAAATATGCATTATATATATCTTACTATCGGGTCTGATTTCATTATTTTTCATCTCAACAGATGACACTACAAGGAATTAGAACATGGCGGAAGGAAGCAAGTGTGCATAACTTCGGCTAGTGTGCTTCAAGCGAAAACCTGTAGCAAAATACAGTAGAAGATCCCGAATCTAGTAATAAGTTCGCTAAGTTACTCACGTTTAAAACAACTTATAAACAGTCGTCTGGCAGTTCGCATTCCTGAATTATTCATCAAGATTTAGTAAGTTTTTGCTACTTCTCCATCCGCCTGAACGTGTTTCTTTTTTGTTTCACTACAGTGTTACAACCTCGACCGAGAAATGTTCTCCACCCACATAGCAAAATGACGTCCCAGGGATATCTGACGGATCTCCTGGCAGGATATCGGGACGTCCGTAGGACGTCCTGTTTAAGTCCGGTTTACATCCATGGGACGTATAGTTATAATTAATCCTTCGTATAACTATACGAAGGCATATCCTTCGTAAAGTTACAATTAATTAAATAATAATAATAGTAAGGCCGATTTAATTTATAGAAATTCCAGGTAGATAATCCCGCACGGCTTTCCGGGGGACATCCAGGGGACCTCCATACGGGATGAACTGTTTGTATTGCCCACAGAGTTATCCCACGGACGTCCTTAGGACATCGCTATGGGAGCAGGACCATTCTGACGGT
Source organism: Lepisma saccharinum (assembly GCA_022664845.1). NCBI lineage: Eukaryota > Metazoa > Arthropoda > Insecta > Zygentoma > Lepismatidae > Lepisma > Lepisma saccharinum. The sequence goes on from JAGDQP010004161.1 coordinate 24,285, forward strand.
AATGGGATCTAAATAGGACGTCCCAGGGACGTACTCTGCTATGTGGGCAAGAATAAAAGACTGGACCAAAGGTGCAATAAAATTGAAGAAATTGTTGCTAAACTCGAAGACAAATCGTCGACGACTTCAAAATCAATCAGTGAACAAAGTACAGTACACAGTTCTGAACCTCAGCCTATAAATGAAGTGCACAGTGAGCTACTACGGCTTTCCGAAGAAATTAAGTCATTGAAGAAAGATATTTCAGAATTGCGATCAGAAATAGGTGACCACAGCGACTGGATCGACCAGCTAGAACAATACAGTAGAATTTCGTGTCTGGTTCTCCACGGCTTACCAGAAACACCGGAAGGATCCCACAAAACTAGTGATTGACACTTTCAGCAAGAAACTTGGTGTGAATCTTACGTCTGAGCAAATCGACCGTTGTCACAGGTTGGGAACCAGTGGACGGAACAGGTCTGCCTCGGAAGTGGTACGAAATGGAATCAAACCTGTTATTATCAAATTTGTGTCGTATAGATCCCGCGACTTAAACTGGAAGGCAAAAAGGCTGCTAAAAGGCAGAAAGCTTGTCATCACTGAATCCTTGACAATGAAGAGTCTCCAGCTTCTTTGTCGTACTAAGGAAGCCCTCGGGGTTCGTGATGTATGGCCTAACGATGGGCACATTGTGGTTTTGGTTGGTCGTGAAAACTATTACAATGGCAAATGAAGCATCTTAATGACGTGAAACATGTTAGTTGTAAGCACTTGACTTTCTCTTGTGTGTGTGTGTGATTTATTCGTGTGTAATGTGTGCTGTAAGAACTTTCTTGTATCCTCTCAATGATTGTGTAGCTGTTGGTAAAGTACCGCAATTCATTGTTTGATTTCCTACTTCTGTGCGTATACAGTGTACAAATCTCCTTCTATATTATTTAAGGAGCAACTCAAGAGTGTTGTCGAAAATGTAGATATGTACGTACTCTCTATGTGGCTAGTGAAAAGTGGTACAAACACTTACACATTTCTTCCCTAATTATAAGAAAGATTATATTTGCATACTGTTTATTGGGGGAGCATATCGCATAGCGTGCCTTGGGAAACTTCTATCCACACGTTTATTGTATTACTCTATTTATTTTCCATTATCTGTGTGTCAAATCTTATGAAATTGCTACGAAGTAAGCTATAAAGATTTACAAGTGTAAAAACAACACGGCAAATTATGCTTCTCAATGCATTCTGCATCTGATACATGTTTACTGAATTTCTTTTTAGAGTGATATGTGTATATAATCAAGTTAGCAAAGCTAGTGCTTACTACCTACAGTTGGGGACAATAACTGACCAGGAAATGGGACTCGGAATTCTTTTGGTGGTAACTTCTTCTTCCATCCCTCCCACCTCCCGTTCTGTTGCACACTCGAGAGGGGGGTCAACTTCACCAATGTCCAAAAAATTCAACTTTCTCAAAACTCACCTGCTGTGTTTCCTTGTTTATGAGTGGGTGTATAAAGAACCTTTTAATCTTGTCAACGGTTGGTGTCATATACGTCTCCCTTCCCTCGCGGCCAAACGATAGTGGGATAAAAAGGCTTACCTTTAAACATTATTAAAGAATACATAAAGCTCAATTATACGTAGATAGAGTTTGCAACCGTCCGGTTTTTTAACCTTTCTAGAAATGTTAGACTGGTATTTGTCTTTTTCTTGGAAAAGTACGGCATTTTTTTAAAAAAAATGAGACATTACTACACCTGTCTGTATGGTTTGTGTTATTTACGGTAAACTGTTTTGCCACGACCGGTAATTTGTCACTATTTATTAACTACTAGGGTGCGTAGTTGGTGCTGTCGATATATCGCACTCAATTATTTTTGTCTCCGTTCCCGACTTTGCGAAAAGTATAAAAACTGGTGAAAACTAGCACATCAGCAAGTAATATTTTTGTGTTAAATCAACTCAAAAACTTTCACGACTAGATAAAAAAGGTACATAACGAACGTGATAGCGTTACAAAAAATGTAGATTGCTGCAAATTCATTGGGTCCGGCATTTTTCAAGAAGTTCGGCATTTGACAATTTCCAGTTGGTAATCCTATATGTAGATTACCGAAAGAATTTACTATAATACTGTATACAGCTCGGAATGATAGAAAAGTGCAATTTCAATTTTAAACTTATAATGCATTTATATCTTACTGCATTTAGCACTAAATTTTGTATTCCTTTAGAACGATAAAATAGATTCTATGCGCTTCAAATAACTATTCTGATGACAGCGGATTACTACCAAATTACTCCTTTGTATTTAATACGCTGTAACGAAATGTAAAGCCAGTTCTAGGATCCTCGAGCAGACAAGAGCCTAGGAAATAAAGCTTTAACTATTAATAAGGATTCTAATTCTGGCTTACTTTTGACTCCATCGGAGGCTGAGTTGGCAATGAAAGTGCCAGAAATACGGGAGAACATATATAGTTTTTATCGAAAACTTAAAATAATTTTAATAGAGAAACATTGATGAGTGAAAGGAAAATAGATATGAATTGTAACTTTAACATGTCAAGTAGGGCATGCAAAGCGCCAATTCTTTCTTCTCATCTTGTCTTAAATGATGTCGAGGAAATTTTGATCAGAAGCAATTGAAAATGAAAAATTGATATTAAATCCTTTACCACAAGGACGAATCTACAAACCATTCGAGAGGCAACAATTGCCCAGTTGGTTATTTTGAAAAGCAAGCCAGCTCTAAAGGCATACACTATGGCAATTTATCTATTCTATTCGCTGTACATTAAAAATTAAATTTACTGCAATGTTATCAGATCCATCGCTTTAAAACCTATTTAGCAAAATTTGTATCAGGCACGCAGCAATTGAAAAAAGTTACATCCTTATAACTGTTGAGTCATATTGCAGTTAAACCATAGCATGTGTCAGAAATTTTTCATTTTTACGAACAACACCTGATGTGTACTTTCAAACTCAATTTCATGAAAAGGGAGCGTAATAGATTTGATAACAGATATTTTGCTTAAGACATATATAAACACTTACCTCATCGGCAGCACCAAAATCTTCGTCTCGTTCCTCTTTTACTATTACAAACTCTGGCTCTAAATATTGACCGTCATTAGAAGTCATTATACACCTATTTCGAAGTATCGAGTTCCAGTGCAGCAAATGCAAGTTATTCCGCAAGTAACATCATATGTTTATCCTTATTATGGGCTACTTATCCAAAGTGAGACACTGAAAAACAAGTTTGAAATATATTATCTATCTGACATGTAACGTCGAAAATCAAATCCGCAGGACTAGTGTGGAACATAATTAATAATCAAAACAGAATATATAGTACAATGTTGTCTTACCCTGAATGAAAAGGAACCGAATCAAATGCTGTGACAGATCTCATGAAAATTACCAGATACTAAGCCGAAAGAAATATACTAAGAATTCAAACGAACTTCACACACAACTCTTAGGTACGAAAAAAATAAGCAACAAAATAGAATCAACTACACAAAAACAATTTTAAAGTATGCAAATTATCAAAACAATTCTAATAAAAATAAAAGCTTCGTTTGTGTAATAACTTTAAAGTATAACAAGGAATCAGTACCAAATTGTTTATTAAATAAAATTTTATTTCTTATTCAAGCGTTAAGTTTGAATTACATGAATCAAACTTATAGTCTTACTTTAATGTGTACTGGTAGACAGAAAGCGCCAATTCTGATATTAGTAAATGAATTTATTTCTACCTAGTGAAACACTGAAACATAGGATGATGGCCTATTCAAACGTAAAACATTTGTATTAATCAACAATTCCTTCATTATCTCTAGCCCAATCACTTAATTTAAAAATAAAAAGAACCAAGTCAAGTTTATAGACATAATTAGAAACACTATTTATACGGGTTTAAAAAGTTTTTGTAATGTTTCTTTCCAAAACAATTGCATATGTAGAAGCAAAGCGTAGAAGATCCTCGAACCGTTCGCTCGACTAGAAACTACTACTAATTATTTGAACCATTTCTTTATAGCAATCTTTTAACCATTTTTATAGTAATTATTTAAAATATAACTTATGGCTACAGTAATAAAGTGAAAAATGCATTACTTATCCATCCATGGATCTGAACATTGATCAAATCCAGAGGCTTACGAAACACTTAGGGTGAGGCTGCTCCAGTCAACGATAATTCCCCTTGCCCGTAAAATTCAGTGGCTGGCGAAGCGTCTCGCGAATGCAGTTTTTGGAAGAAACATTTAGTCGTAAATTCTAACCAATGCCTGGTCGATTAAAAAACTTGGCGAGTTTACGTAACAGATAAGGTTATCCACCGTACGGGAAAATAAAGACCTTTTATGAAAATGGATTTTCCGAGAAAATGTCCAAATATGACCGACTTTTTAAAATATCCAAATTCTGCTGCAAACAGCTGTAAAATCTAAACCAATGACTGGTCGGTAATAAAATTTTAACGACGTTTAGAACACAAAAATGTTTAAATTATACTGAAATATATTATTTTTGAAAATGTGTTTCTTTACAAAATATCGTCCGAATATAGCGTACTTTTCAAACGCAACCAATTTTCCGCTGTTGTTACAGTGAAAATAACGGTCCCAAATTTCTTAATGTATTTTAGCGGCAAAATAACCAGAAGTTGTTATCAAGGTCGTAAACAAGTATGTACTTTATTATGGAAAAGAGTAAAAAAAAAAAATCTGAAATTTTAGAATTCTGGATAATCTTTAATAGTTGGCAGAATTTCTTTACAACAACATGGGAGTAATCTTTTGACATCAATTTTCTATCTGCTATATAAAAAAGAATGACTACGTTAATTAATTACTGCGATATAATTTTTCAAAAGTAGTACACCACATCACGTCTCGAGTTTCAATGAACAATGCACATTAACAAGATATATCTCAAAGATTTCTTACAAAAAAACAAAAAAAAAGGATCCATTAAATTTCCATAAAGAGTGTACAGAAAAAAAAAATTACCAAAATCTATGACTCGACCGGAAGAATTTTATCTTCAACTGCCTGAATTGGTCATGCTATAAAAAACTTAAAGTATATTTTGAGCATACAACTACAGTAACCATATGTCCCGAATTTTTGGGAACAGCCCTGAATTAAAGATGTAAGTCTTAATCTTCCGAGAATATCAAAAGACACGAATTTCATTAAAAAAAAGAGTAATATAATTTAACTTGAAATAATTTTGACATAGAACTGTTTCCGCGCTTAACAAAAATGTGTCGGTAACGATTCATTTATTGGAACTTGAAAATTTTTGAAGATATATTTAAAAAATGTTTCAACTATTTAGTCAGTGAAGTTACCTTCTAAAACGCATTAGGTATTACCATACTTGTTTTATAATAAACGGAACTTTTAAAGTAAAATTATGTCCTGAATTAAAGCTTTTTCTTGTTTGCCCACAACCCCCCATAAATAAAAGGGTCGAGGATAGTGACGGGACTTGGAAAAGCACGCTTGGAGGGAAAATAAAATGCTTTTGTTCCCCTTGCGTAACTTTTCGTTGAGTTTTTACATACTTTTTCAAAATTCTATCTATTTGAATAACGTATATATTCCAGTCTACGATCCATAATCTAACCACTTGGTGGAAAGGAAGTGTCTTTCAATCACACACCCTCGTTTGTACGAGGCTGGGTAGCAAAACGGTTAACGTATTAACGAATACTCCTTCCACTCAAACTTGCAACATTTGTCAAGCTACCCCTAAAGTTTTCTCGGTCTGAGCTAAAGACCCCAAGACGCCCAAGGGTCAAAAGTGAACAGAACGTTTCGCTCATGTAGAAGGGTGCTAATGACATATATTGCATTCGTAATGTAAATTGTAATTTTTTTGTACATTTTTTAACGTAAGAACATTTAAGGTAAAGGCACTAGTAGTTGACAGGAATCCAGTAGTTGACACTTGGCAAGAAAAGTTCAAATAATAAGGTTACTCGATGTCATACGGACACGAAAGTAGAAACAAGTTGTACACCGGACTTTCACTGATTATTACCTGGCACCACTGCAAAAAACATGCGTTACGGGAAAGAGTGACATTGTATTTCTTGAAACCAGTGTGAGGATTAGCTTTTTGATAAGGTTTTGTAGCGAATTTCGTTAAGAAGGTGAGTACTCGCTATTTATAAATAACTTACAAAATTTTGTATTGCATTGCTACAAGTACTTTATTTGCCATCTTAGAAGAGTACAGCTACGTAACAAAATCAGAGCGACAAGCTTGGACAGAAAATTGATTGTTGTTGGAGGGGTGTCATTTACTAAAACTCCATTTAACGTGAGTTTCAGAACTTGACACCCCGTGTCAAGTACTAGTTCCAACTGTTCTTGTTAAAAAATTGACGTTTGCCGCTTCAAACATCTTGTTATAATGGGAAATGTTATAAGTTGCTTTATAAATTGAAACAACCGTATGGAACTAGTAGTTGACATGGGTGTCAAACACTGACACCGGTGCATGTCAAGTACTGAATCACTGTTCGTTGGCTGAAAAAATCCTTTCAGGTTTTTAATGAGTCTTTTGTAAATTATCAGAATAAAATTCATGCAAGTTAATACTTTCTTTTATGTAAAGGTATTACAAAATATACGCCATAAGACAAATTTACATGAACTGACGAATGATTTTTAATAACAATCAAACGCTACAGGGAAAGAGTTTGGGTTGTGGCAATTGTGAGTTGAGGTTATACTTGGGCCAAAAAATTGGATCAATGCAGACTTTTTCAACGAGGATCACATAAACGTTCTTTCATGAAATATTCTGTTAAATTAATAGCATGCAAATTATCATCAAAAGTGTTCTGACATTAACGGTAGGTAATTTTTCGTTAGCTATTCAGCTGTCATTTGTATCGATCTCTCGCTAATCTTGTCTCAACGTATTAGCCTCCCTTTGTAATACTGTTTATCTTTTGCAACCTCCATTCAAGTTCTTTCTTCTGCTATAATACACCGTATCACATCTTTCAAAATAACAATCCCTTCTCTCAACCAATACTGTCCCAAACAGTTTCTTTTCCAATTTCTGATTGTCTCCAATTTTGCTCTCGTTTCTCCTGCTTTTCAACTCCTCCTGATTAGTTTTCTCTACCCGGCTTGCTTTATTCTCCTCCACGCCCATATTTCGAAGCTTCGTCTTTTTTTCAAAGTCCATGTTTCTGCTCCATACGGCGAAATGCTCCATAACATACTTAATGAGTCTTTTCCTTAAAACTTTGTTCAGTGACTCACAAAATTGGTTTATCTTCTTTCTAAATCTTTCCTTTGCCATTCCTATTAACCAAAAATAAATCATTTTTACTTTTTCTTTTCAGGACGATGCCACCAGTAAAAGGAAGGTTCTTGCCATACTCTGAGGAACAGATGATAGCAGCAATAAAGGAAGTTCGTCAACGTGGTGTATCTGTTGCAGCTTCAGACAAAAAAATGGAGTTCCACGAATAACTCTATTATATAAAGTAAAAGGAAAAACGCCAGTTCAAAGGAAAATAGGTCCACCGTCTATGCTCACTAAAGAGGAAGAAAATATTCTAGTGAAGTGGATTATTGATGTAGGCAAAGCTGGGTTCCCTGTGACTGTTGATGAACTTCTAAACAGTGTCCAACAGTTAATGCAAGATTTGAAACGAAAGAATCCCTTTAAGAATAACAGACCTGGCAAAACTTGGTTTAAAGGGTTTATTAGAAGGAATCCAAATATTTCTAGAAGGATCGCGCAAAATTTGACAGTGTCGCGTGCTTCGGTTACCAAAGAAACAATTTCAAGGTGGTTTTCAGAGGTGTCAACTTACTTAAAGGAAGAAGGTCATGAGAGAATTCTAGAAGAACCTACTCGGTTGTTTAATGCCGACGAAACTGCTTTCTTTTTAAATCAGAAAGGGAACAGAGTTCTTGCAAGAAAGGGTGACAAGCAGGTTTACCAACAAGTCAGTAATGATGAAAAACAGTGTTTAACGGCTTTGATAACTGGCAATGCTGCTGGTACATTTGCTCCTCCCTTAGTTGTGTTTCCGTATGAACGGATTTCCGCAGAAGAAGTTAATAGTGTACCCGAAAATTGGGGAATAGGCAAGTCAGAATCAGGATGGATGACTGGAGCGCTGTTCTTTGAGTTTTTAGCTAACGTCTTTCATCCATGGCTGTTAACACAAAATATAAATTTACCGGTGATTCTATTTATCGATGGATATGCTTCTCATCTTTCTTTGCATACAAGCAGGTTCTGTAAAGAGAATGGTATTATCCTAGTAGCTTTGAGTCTAAATGCAACACAGATAATCCAACAACTTGACGTAGCAGTGTTTCGCAGCGTTAAAGGAACATGGAAGCAAAAAGTGCATAATTGGAGAATGGAGAACATGAACGAGGGCCCCATCTTACAAAGGAAACATGTTGCTCCTCTGTTGAGTAAAGTTTTAAATGGTCCAGAATATTCAGTTGCTTTGCAGAATGGGTTCAGCCGCTGTGGATTATATCAGTGGAATTAAAATGCACTTAGGTTAGAAGCACAAGACAAGCACTTAGCTACAACATCTGGAAGTAGTTTAACTCCATCTGAACTAAGAATAACTCAAAAAGTTTTAAATGTAATAATAGGGGAAGAAAATATAAATCAGTTTTTATCTGTGTCTCACATTGAGGATTGACCAGGACCAAAGGAAGATCTTTCCTTATTTCAAACGTGGAAGACAGTTATATTTGCAGTAGAAAGAATCGAAAACCGTCAAATCCTAGAAGTTCAAAAGGAGCCACTTGAAAAAAATCCATCGGACAATTTGGGGGTTGAGCAAGAAGTCAACGTTACACCGGAATCACATCACTGAATGTGAACGTGGAACAAGAAGTAGGAAAGGATTCACTGGAAAAAAGCTCGTATCGTGTGGAAGGAGAACAATCAGAATGTACTGGAAATCAGCAGTTAAGTCAGGAATGTGCCACAGAGTCGAACGAGCTGTCAGGGCAGGTTGAAATTGCTAACTCGTCAACACATGAGGGAGGTATGGGCGGTCCTAGTACCGAGGTTATTCCGAGCCCATTTAAAAGATCTCTGTTTTGGCCTCAAAACGAAGTGAAAAAAACGAAGAGGAATTGGAAGGAAAAAGTTCCAAGTGTTGTGACTTCAAAAATATGGCAAGATTATTATAAAAATTAGGCAAAGAAGAAGGAAGATATGGAACGGCAGAAAAATGAAAGAGCTGCAGAAAGACTAAGAAGGAAGGAAGAAATAGAAAGAATGAAGCAATTGAAAGACCAAGAGAAAAAAATTAACACTTAAAAGAAGAGATGTGCAAAATGTTAGACAAGACTTGTTAGCTACATCTTCAGGCTATCGACAAAGTGACAGCGACACAGCAGATGTCAAGAATGATGCAGTTCCTTATAAAGACTCATCAAGTGAATTGAACGAAGAATATTCCAGCAATTCAGAAATCGGTTTAACCTCTATGACCGTTGAACCCGTTAGTAATGAAGTGGGAGAATTTGTGATCGTAACATACGAGAACGAATATTTTCCTGGTAAAATCACCAGAATTACAGATAATGGTGCAATGGTGTCTGCCATGAAGAAAAGCGGAAATTACTGGAAGTGGCCAGGAAGACCAGTTGAGCTAGAGGATACGTGGGAAGATGTTGCTGGTCATATTAAAGAACCTCAATCAGTGAGCAGTCGGCGGGGCCTTTTTGTTGTCCCTGAACTGGATAGTATTTGGAATTGACGTTTTCTTACTGTGTTGTTTTCAGTGTCAAAGTTCAGTGTTATTTCTTTGTTGTTGTTTTTTTTTCAAGCTTTTGTATTCTATAGTGTCCTTTGAACAAATTGTTCTCATAGATTAGAAAATGGTGATGCTTAGTGTAAATTCTTACTTGTTGTTGATACCAAATATGAGTTTTCATATTTTATTGGGTACTGGACATTGTACTGCTAACTACTAATATTCTTAAGTGTTAATAATACAATAGAAAGCCTAGGATATTAACAATTTTATCTTTCATGTTTCTTATGTATGAAATATACTAGTTGTCAACTACTAATCACAAATGTGTCAACTACTAGATTTTCTAAAGATGAAGCCTGTCAACTACTAATTTTTTTAAGGGTTTAGAAATATTTTTTTAAAAAAGTACTGAAAACTTTTATTATTCATTTAAAATTATAATGTTTAATAAAATAGACCTTGAAAGTGTATAATAAAAACAATTCGATGAACAATCACAATTTAAACACGTTTTGTAAGACAATAAACCTGAAAAAATCCTTAAAGCGTCAACTACTAGTGCCTTTACCTTAATTGTGCTAAAACTAAACAACAAATGCATTAGGTGTGTTAAGTAGTGAATACTGATGATCAAAAGCCAAACAAACCGATTTCGTCAATAAACCCAGGGTTTTTTTGCCTCCTGGAAAAAAACAACAACAATTTTTCCTGTTTCTCCCGAAACTTTCCGTTTGTTTTTCCGTTCTTTAAAACTCTACCAGTATCATAACAACGATACTAATAATAAATTATATATGCATCTGTTCTGTAAACCCTCAATGACGCACACCTGCTTGATTAAAACTGAATGTTGCAGTTAAATAGTGAGAGGAAAGATACTTGAAATCCACATTTTCGTCTCTAAGTGCATGTTAGTCGATTTGATATTGAATGGCACATAATAGAAATGTCTTATAATTGTTGAAACCTTTGCACAAAGACATCCTGAGTTTTGACGCTATATAAATATAGATTTTTAGGTTTCGCAACAAAGGAAATTATTAAGAAATAACGAATATGTTCCAAATTTTTTTTTCTAAAAGATTTCCATATAAGGGTTCTAAATGATTTTAAGATCTACCCAACGATTTTACGCTCTATGGGTTCCGTTTCCTTCTAAAGAGTAAATAATTGTCTTGTTTGTTTCACTCTTGAGTAATAACTTCCCGGTGAGATTTCGAAATAGATGGACAGTTCTTGGAATAAAATACCCTAACGTAAGCTAAATTAACCTAAACTTGAATATCCACCAACTACGGAACTGTGGCCTAATTTACATAATGCACTACATAATATGTATTAATTAAATCACAGTGAACAAATCTGCATGCAAACATATTCCTTTGTCCTTTACAAAATTAAGAAAATAGTGGTATAATTAAAGGTAAAGAAAGAAACGAATAAACATATACGTAAAGGTGTAGAGAGCTGCCCGACTTAATGGATCTAAAAAGAAGAGAAATAAATTATACAGCACATTTACACGTGTTAGTGGTTGGTAGTGATTTTAAAAAAAGGAAAAATTGAACGCCGGAAAAAATCGTTTTTTTATTTTTCGTGCTACTTTGGAAAAGAACGTTTTTTTTTACTATGACGGGGTCTCTAACAACAGTTTATGATCAATGAATTATTAAAATGTTAATTAATGTTCAAAACATATATTCAGAAAAAAAAATCCGCAATGGGACTGCCTCTGAGAAAGTTTTGAAGCATTGTGTAATTTGTCTCGGTATGAACCAAAGATGTCTGAGTCAAAATTGAACAGAGAGATTTTCTCTCATGTACAAGGGTGCTAATGAGATATTGCATTCCTAATGTAAATGAGAATTTTTTGTACATTTTTTAACGCAAGAAAATTTAATTTTTCTAAACCTAAAGAAATGGATTAGGCGTGTTAAGGAGTAGATATTGGTGATGAAAAGGCAAAAAAAAAAAAAAAACGTTTTTTCGCCTCATGGAAAAAAAATTTTTTTTTGTTTTTTTTTTTTAAATTTTCCGGTTTTTTTTTTCGGCCTTTAAAACTCTAGCTGGGAAACAAAGTGATACTTTAGTACTATTTGCTGAATCGTGTAACTAAGGTATTATCATTTATCCTTGGTCAAACCGTGTTTGGTTCACAGTCCGTTTAGGTCATTAACAATTTAGTCACGCACCCTTGTAGAAACCTATGCGATTTCCATGAGGGGGGAATTTGTAATTTGTCGCTGAACAACCGAATTCAGAGCACACACACGCACAAATTTGTATGAGGATAATGATCTGCATTTAATTCGTTCTATATCAGCAAACGATCCACAGATCAAAATGATGGCTAAAGGTATTGCAAAGTTATTTTACGATTACCAGACGTATTCCAACGAGCATCAACGCACGTTTCTACGCCATTTAGGACAAAGAGATAAACTGATTTTGCTGGTGCTTTATGCGAAACTTGTATTTGTATGACGATTAAATTTGTTACTTCTTAGTAGGCCCAATAAATGGGAGAGAAAAGAAAAACATGCCTTGATAATTATTGCTTACCACACTTTTCTGCTTGTCTCGTTACTTCTCACACCGCGTCTTAGTGCGCTTCTCCCTGAAAAAATGTCCATTCCAATAGTGCAGTCTAACCAAGGACTCCTTCTAACTTTAGTTTACGTGGAAACAGGGTTTCCAGATATTCAAGCCAAAAAGTAGCATGTGAAGTGATAAAAGGTAGCGGATTTCAACTGACAGTAGCCCAATTTATAAAGAAAAACAAAGCTTTCTGACAAGGCTGAATTCTTTAATAACAAAAATAACTTCAAACCTACCGGTATAAGAAGTACATCACTCTTCCTTCCTCAGACTACACTCTACAACTCCGTAACGCGCGGTGACTGGCGTAAAACGAAAAAAAAAAAAAAAAAAAACAGTACTCAGGCACAATTAATGTAATTATCGTGTTTACGTTTGTTTTCCTGCAACTAGTACATAATTAGAACTTGATAAAAAGCGGATAGCGTCATTCCAGAGAATTTCGACAAATAAAAAAAGAATGGTCGCTCGACTATTTTTGATTCCCTTCATATTTGGTACTTTACATCGAATGCTATATACAAGAGGAGTTGAAAACAGGTTTTGAATACATATTTCACAAACCGGTTGAGATATTTGAATAAAAACATTTTAAATATAGACACTTCAGACAATATTTAAAGCTATGTGTTTAAGTTCTAGTCTCAAAATGGCAATCGGACAGCGTGGTTTAAACAGTTGTAAAATATAGGCGAAACTTTCATTTTTAGATATTTTTTTCCTGATTAAATGGAAAGAAATAACAAGCCATTTACTTTGTCGCTGTTATCTACTATTGTATTTGTATTGACAGAAAAATTAACTTCCTGAGTCATTTCCCCTTCTTTATATCAAGACTTCAATTTCATAAAAAAAGAAATTTGTCAAAATTTGAGCGGTTGTAAGTCAAAAAAGGGAGGGAGTACATGAACAAAAATTTAATACAGGAGTTTCTTTGTTTATATTCTAAAATTCCTGAAAGCGTCATTCTGTTATTCAAATCCCTCTATGAAATACAGCTTCTTAAAATTATTAGAAGCAAGTTACAGAACGATTGTGCGACGGAGGCTTAGCTAGACGTTGACCGGCACTTCGGGACATCAGCTATTGGCGAGTCAGCGGGATCTTAGAATGCTGGATATAATGTTTTTGTTAGAGATTATTACTAGAGTGTGGATTTTGCATATTTACATATTTCTATTTTGATTGATATTCGTTAATCTGACTAAAAATTCTGTTTAGGCTGTTTACAATTAAATTATGGTTATTTTATTGCGCATATAACGACATATTTTAGGGGTACATACTACTGATGGCCATTTTCGAAAAATGTGTTCTTTGAATTTTCGTTTTTCGACAAAAAATTTCGTTTTCCGAAAATTTTTCGTTTCTCGAAAGAAATCGTTTTTCATTTGTCGAAAAATTTCGTTTTTTCGAAAAATGTCATTTTCCGCTTTTCGAAAAATATCGCATCGTCTTTTTCGTTTTCGAAAAAATTTTCTTTGGAAAAATTGTGGCCATCACTATTCTAAAGCTCTTATAAGTTATAACAGAAAAGAGTCAATTAAATTCTTTTTTATATAATAATAGTTTTCTTGATTTTTCTACATTTGCCCTTTTAGGGGGAGTTAATCCCCTCCCCCTTGTCCGATTTTCTTTCCAAACGAACTTGATCTGTAATTTGAACCAATAAACATTCTGTGAAACTTTAATCCGAATCGGTTCACGCGTTTGGCATTTATCGTGAGACACACACGCAGACAACACAGATGCTGAGCCTCACTTCGCTCGGTCAATTAGTATTAAGGTTAATATAAAGCAACGATGTCCAACAAAAGGTGACAGCACTAGCTCCGTATATATCTAATGTACTTTTGTCGTTGCACGAAATTTCAGTGCTGCTCCTACAAATTCAAGCCTAGAGAATTCTAATTTTCAGGAAAGAAAGTTCGTAACTAATTCAAAAGTTCGATCAATACCGACTTTTTTAAAAGGAGCTTCATTGTTATACGTTTTCATATTCACAACAACAATCAAGCGATTTCAACAACGAAGAAAAACGGAAATAAAAAATCGGCATTGATAGAACTCTTGAATTGGTTATGAACTTTGTTCCCTCAAAGTTAAAGCTCTCTAACCTTGAATTTGTGGAAGCAGCATTGAAATTTCATGCAACGATAAAAATACATTAGACATCTACGGAGGTAGTGCTGCCATCTTTTGTTGGAGATCGTTGCTTTACATTAACCTTAAGGTTCTTCGAACAGTAGACCTCGCGATAAACCTGTCAAAGTTTAATTCGCATTCGCCAGTATGCATTTTTAGAACACTCCTTTTTTCATTTTCTGGCTACACCCTTGTACGATTTACTGTCCCACTCCCTCGGAACCAATAGCCTGAAATCTCCGAAGTATGTTTGCACATTTATAAAGTTCTTGTAACAGAAAAGAGTCCATTAAATTCGTTTTTTACTGTAGTTTTCTTCATTTTTCTACATTTTTGCTCTTTAAGGGAGGGTTTTATAAGGGAGGGTCCCCCCTCGTCCTGACCTTTTACCTTTGACCTTTTACTTGAGCCAATAAACAATCTGTGAAACTTTCATTCGAGTCAGTTCACGCATTCGGCAGGTATCGCGACTAGCGAGACACACACACACACACACACACACACACACACACACACATATATATATATATATATATATATATATATATATGTATATATATATAATAAATCACAGCCATATTCAATCCACTAGTGGATGAGGCCTCTCCCCGAAGGGAGGAGTTGGTCTATTGCTCCCACGCTGACCAGACGGGTTGGG
>JAGDQP010004161.1:39860-87413 GCA_022664845.1 Lepisma saccharinum
ATATATATATATATATATATATATATATATATCGGCAACGCCCTAGCCGAGCTGGTCTACCGGTTCCCGTAAGATCGCCGAAGTCAAGCATCTCTGGGTCTGGTCAGTGCTTGGACGGGTGACCGTTGCAGTACTCTAGATGGTGTTGTCTGTACGGCGTCCACCCAGCGTCGTGAGGCCAATTGGGGAGCTACGTGAATAAAGAGGTAGCGATCACAGTTGAGAGCTTCGGCTCTCCTCTCCCAACACGTCTGGCCACCGAGGGAGCAGTAGACCACCTCTTCCCTCCGGGAGCGGCCTCATCCAGTAGTGGATTGAATATGGCTGTGTATTATATATATATATAAATGAAGAAAACTACATTGAAAAACGAATTTAACACACAGGGACAGACAACACAAATGCCAAACGTCTCGACTAGAAGACCTAAGCTGACGTTCGGTCAATTATATAAGAAGTATTGTAGAGTTAATGTAAAAATAAAATTAGGGTTTACGAAATAAATTCATAAGTTCTAGAAAAGATAAACAAACAAACCATTCTTCCAGTAATACATCTATTGCAAGCTGTAACGTTTTATCTCTTAGCTTTGTTTCTTTGGCTGCACTATATGTGGATTTTCTTCAATAACATCTTCTAACATTGCTGTCGGGATGTACTCGGGATAACATCTATGTGGCGTACTCTTAAGTGATACCAGTCGTTGTACCTCTGTTGTGGATTACTGTGTCGCAGTAATTGCACTTTGAACTGCCATTGTCGCGAGTAAAGTGTTCCCATATGTTTGACTTGCCCATGTTCAGCGATAAATGAGAACGATGTATGTTTCACGAAACCTAGTTCTCAATCACATTGAAAAAAAAAAACAACAAACAAACAAAAAACAACAACAGATTTCGGGGAACACCCGAATTCTATTACGCCGTAACCAATGTACGTACATATTGAACGTAGTTCGGGACTTTGCCTAAGTTCAATCTTTCTTTCGTATTTCTTAAAACAGCACGTGTATAAGAAAAACTGTAACATTAATTAAAACCCAATGCGGCTACTGCGATTGACTGTTAAATAAGCAAAAACTGCTGACATTCAGCATTAGCCTGCATAGAACTAGAGCTAATTCTATATCTATAACTACAGAGAAACATTAGTTACATCAGAGTACCGTGAGTTACATTAACTGTATTAAAATAATTTTTTTTTCGTGTTTATTTTGTTTCGCAAAAGTTCTTTTCCTTTTTAGTCTTTCGATTTTTTATATTTCGAGCGATTTCTAGTTTTTCCTGTATTGAATTTTTTTTCTTCTAATTTTCGTCTTCCAAATGTGTCGTTTTTCTTCTTTGGATTTCTTTTTGCATTTTTCATTTTTTCGTCTTTCGAAAAAAAATCATTTTTCGTCTTTCGAAAATGTTTCGTTTTTCGACAAATTTTCCGTTTTTCGTGTTTCGAAAAAAAACAACATATTTTTTCGTTTTTGAAAAAAAAAATCATTGTTCGAAAACATATCGCATCGTGTT
Source organism: Lepisma saccharinum (assembly GCA_022664845.1). Classification (NCBI taxonomy): domain Eukaryota; kingdom Metazoa; phylum Arthropoda; class Insecta; order Zygentoma; family Lepismatidae; genus Lepisma; species Lepisma saccharinum. The sequence continues at coordinate 41,378 of JAGDQP010004161.1, forward strand.
TTTCGATTTCGAAAAATTCTTTTTTCGAAAACTTTTTCGAAAAACTGTGGCCATCTCTAGTACATACATATTTTACTCGTCAGTGAATATATTAGCATATTTTAATGAAGTTTTATGAACTTTTGTAAAAGACTTTTTCTCTATTTGCGGAATTGAAACTCTTCGAGTGGTTATTAACCGTATTTAAAGGATCACGCTGCCCTAAGGGAAAATTGATGGATAACAAACTGACATCACAGCTGTTAAAGAGCAGACTATGGAATATACCAACAGGGAAAGATGTTTATCTTTCAAAACAGCTAGTATAGTAGCGGCTGGGATTAGATTTACATCGGCACTGAAACAGACTGTTGGTATCACTTCATTGTTTCCCGCCTTTCAACTTTGAACTTGATTGTTCTTTGTTTGGTCACCTTATCTTCATTGCACGTGTTTGATGTGGAGAGGAAACAGAGGCTTGATCGATACAGCACTACTTTAGAAGATGGTTGTCGAAACTATGTTGTTGTCCGTAATATTAGCGACAAATAAAAGTTCTGCGTAACTTTAGTCCCCATCGCCACTATTAATACTGCTTGTCAGCTTGAGATCGTGTCGTATTCCAGCATCGCTGTCGTTACTTGGAAGGTCAACGTATCCAAATGAGCACCTTTCGCAGAAATATTGTGGGTTAGTGATTGTGTGTTAGTGGTCGAAAATGCTGAAGATAAAACACCAAGAAGATACCTTCTCCAGCAGTGGATATTCGGAGAATCAAGTTTGTCAACAGGTGGAGTGATGGTGCTCTGCAAAACGTGTGTAAAACAAGTTAGTATTATTAATCTATTAATACAAAGTACAGAAACCTACATTTCTAAATGAAAATTTGTTAACAAACAGTTGATTAGGCCTATGCGACGAAGATTTGGCCTAATAGCCTTTCTGCACCTTTGGTTCAAGACGTTATAATAGATGGAATTGGGATACCGAAATACAGTCGGCGAGGAGCTAGGTTTGAAGATACTATCCAGGCATGATCCACGTGGTCTGACTGAAAGAAGTCCTTGGAAAAGCCCTAGTCTACCACCGGATTCGAACCTGGGACTTCCGAATGAAAAGTCAACACTCTACCAACCGCTCGATGTTGGATTTTCTAAGATGTTAACAATCTCTCACGACCCGTCTAATCCTGCATGTACTGTACTTATAAAGATCAGTCAGTTGTTTGGAAACAGGTAAAAAATAAGATGAAAAATTCTAAATCAAAGTATCATTTTCTAAATAATCTTTATACCAAAAGGATGGCAATCGGATACAAGACGCTTCAAGTATCTGATTTGGGGAGAAATTTAGTAAACTCCAAACATGAATGAAAGTTTTTCCAGGGTTATTCCTCAATCACTCCAGACAAATGTCATTATGTTATCTTCAACATAGGCGCGAGTCGATTCCTTTCCCACTTCCTTTCCCCAGTTTAATGTTCACCAAGGTTCGTCATCCCTCGATACATGTGACGAATTGCCAATGAGAAGCTCAGAAATTTAATTGTTAAACAAAAGGAGTTGTTACTTGTTAGTACTTGGCTACATACCTGCAAGCAAAAGAATAAAAAATTAAGAAATTAGTCAAAATAAGCGTATTTTTGCTTCTAGATCTTTCCCCAATTTATCCCTCAGGTTTGAAACCGTTGTTCTATGTACCAAATCCTGTCCAGATCTTGATCTATCAAAGTCGTGTAACTCTAACACTAACATTTTCAACTCTAACAGACCATTTTTGCTTCTTTTTCGTAGCCCTCTAACGTGATTTTTGAACATCCTGCATAACCTTTTCGCTTTCATGCCTTGTTTACATTACTAACATTTTACCATGGTTAACGTTAACCCAAGTTCATTTTAGTAATGTAAACGGTAGTTACCGTTAACGCAGGTTTCAAATTTAACTGGCGTCAACTTACGACGGTTATCTTGTAACGTTAGTAAGAAACGACTGTCTAAACGCAAGTTAGTTATTAGGCACGAATCACCTCTTGAGTTTATTTCTTTCTTTATCGAAATATATAGTATAATAGTGGTGCGTACTACTTTTAAAATATAAAAGAATTGTGGCAGAACTAATCTACAAAATGTGACGCTACAATCAATTCATTTGTGTTCATTTTTTTAAATAATTTAATCCTCTCCCGTGTAACAAGCAGAACATTTACTCAACCACAGAAACTTCAACCTGTTTCTTTACAGACAATGGTAGTACAAGCACGATAGCCAAGTTAAGTTCGGTAGTCTGAACGCAAGTTAGTTTTATCCATAAGTTTTACCATCGTAAAATGTTAGTAATCTAAACAAGGCATTAGCCAGTGTTAGATGGTCCACTTCGCTAAACTCGGTCAATGTCTTCATCTGTTGCAAACACATATTCGACAGCATTCCAAATCATTGGGTTAATTTTTTCCCTCCTGTTTTCGAGATTCTTAACCACTTTCGATTTCAACCTACGGTGATGGAAACAGTGCCATTGTTGGTCAAATGTCACACAAATTTCATCGCTTAAACTCTCAGCGTTTTGCTTTTGTTTACCTTTGATTCTAGTTCTCTGGCGTTATCTTGAAGTTCCTGATTTTTCGATTTTTTAAATAGCTACATTGAAATTTTGCTTGTTTTATAGTGCAAACTTGAACATTTTTTTTTTAAATAATTAAATCTAGTTAGGAATTCTGTAACCAATAGTTCATTGTCTGGACACCGAGTCCAGATCCGAATGATTCGAAATAAATTCAAGAAGTTGTCGCCGCTTGCAGTGCAGAAAACATACAGAACCAACTGGCCTTCATCAAAGCTCATTTCGGCACTCTCCCATTAACTATTACAAAGTTAGAAGCACGAGGGTTGCCCCTGATTGTTGCATTGGGGTTGCTTGAATCTGTCAGCAATGAAAAAATACCAGGGCCAGTTCAGTCTTCGCAAAAACTCCAGCACTGAAATTTCTGCGTGCAGTGAGGGCAGCTCTACAGGAAGATCCAGCAGAAGAATTCAATGGCCATTCCGCAGATGACATTGCTTCTTTGGAGTTCTCTCCACTCACTAGTTGTGATGTTGAAAGAGCTTTCCCTGCGTACAAAAATATCCTTAGCGATAAACGAAGGAGTTTTTTTTTTACCAGAGAACCTTGAAAAGAATCTTCTTATCTACTGTAATAGGTCTACTGTAATAGGTCTGTCTAATAGTACAAACGAACAGAATTAATACATTGTATGGGTGAAAGAAGGTTCATAGTAAAGATATCAATAATGTGTATAGTCTGCAGAAAAATACAGTAGTTTGCATCATCTCTATGTCGTCTTTTGCAATATTTACTCATCCTTTTTAGTGCATATTTAAGAGAACATTTTTGCCATTTTTACAGAATATTTTAGCTGTTTTCCGTGAATATTGATCCGCCCTTTAATTATTACTATTAAGCAGCAGGTCTGTGTATTTTATTAACCCTAAGAGAGTAACACCTCCTTACGCAATATTGGTATGCACTGTACATAACTTGAAAAGCTGAGATCCAAGTAAAATGTAGGTCAATACATTCTATTAGGCATGCCGTAAACCGGGATGATTTGAGACAGATCTTGAATGTTTGCTCAGGTTTAGACAATTTATATTTTACTTTCGAAGGGTATTTGATATGGATTTGTGCAAATACTAATTTACTATTGGATACAAGGTATTAACAACTTTTATTAGTCAGAATTGTGTTTCATGTAACCCCGTTATCTGGAGTGACTTGAGAGATAAACATAATTAGTTGGTTAGTCTCAAATGATGTGGCTATTGCGATTCGTTGAGACAGAAATTGGGCTTTTAAATATTCTCCCAATATTACAAAGATCGTTTTAAAGTACAAAACCTCAATAATGTAAACATACAGTAGGACATTTGGAACATTAAAGTTATTGAACTTACCCACTAAAAAAATAATTTTAAGTGAACAGGAACAAATCAAACAAAGCAGCGCACCTTATAACTACGTGGCTTAAACGTTTTCACAATATTTTCCACATGGAAGGAAGATACTTCTTCTATTGCTGGATATATGTAAACTCCTTTCTCCTTTGCACTTTCTTTCACAAAACTCGCGGTGATAATATTTCTTTCGATGCTAATATTCTGGCTAAGTATCGCGAGCGACGTCCTTTTTCTGATTCAAAATTGACAAATACAAATTCTCCAGTTTGAAGAGAGAACTCGTATCATTTACTGAAACAACTGTCTCTGCATTTGTTGTGACTTCTTCCATAATTTCATTGTTGCTGATATCTTGCAGTTTCTTCGAGCGGGTTGCATGCTTGAAATAGTGCGCGCTTTTGCGCTCAAGTGGGTGGTGCCGGTTAAAATGTTCGGATGGCAGGCACGTGTGTAAGTAGTATAACCCAACGCAAACACCTTCTGCCCCGGTTAGGCAGCGAATGCAGGTCGGTGCAGACAGTTGAGAGTCGTACTCCGCTCTCTAAGTATCTGTGAGAGAAGGGAGTACTGATGACGATACTGGTTAGGAGAATAAAATAAACATCAGCTCGTTCCAGCCAGAGCTGCACGGGACTGCACGAATAGACACTGTGACGTACAACACTTAACACAGTTCTGTACTAACTTACAGTTCAAGTGAAGAAAGTGCAACACCGAGCAGACCACCCGAACAAATCGCTGGTGTAGAGCCTCATCGAAATTAGAAAATTCACCTTCCATCATGTTCTCTTCTTGATCATTAGCACTTTCTGAATATTCACCAACACTTTTCCCAAGTACAGTATCAATTCGTCTTCTACGTTGCTTTGTTGTGCTCTCACCAAATGTAACCAATTTCAGGAAATCTACGGTAGAATCAGTCCAATATGAGGAAGAAGTAGTCCCTTGCCTTTTCGAGATACACCCTAATATGTAAACCAGCCTTGCAATTACATAAAAACGACAATATAAACACTAACTCTTCATTTGCTTTAGATACGATATATGTTCAACTTATACACCTAAAATTTATTTTCCGACGGAACTAATTATGGCCCCCACAGATGAAAATGTCAACAATTAACTTTTCTTACAGAATTCGACCTCAATAATGATATTCTTTTAGAAACCACATACACGTACATGACTTGCAATATCTTCACTCAGAATACTTATCGTGCATATCACAATGCAACAACTGACAATTATGCGCGAAACTTATATCAGTTATCGATGTGGCTAACTGTAAATTGTAAAATTGTACAGCTGTCTCAAGTCACCCCGTTGTCTCAAGTTTTATGGTAATGAAAAGAATAACATTTCTTTGGAATAACGTGCAACAAAGAACGTAAAACAATATATTTGTGGTTAAGTCACATGATTTAAATTATTACACTGATAGAATATAACATTATTAACAACAGCCTCGTTTTTCAATAATAATTTGTACTGATACTACTATAACTTTTAAGCAACTTTAAGAAGCTGTATTTCAAAGAGGTATTTCGATAACAGAATGAAGCTTTCACAGGTTTTAGAATACAAACAAAAGAACTCGTATACGAAATTTTGTTCATGTACTCCTTCCTTGTTTTGACTTACAACCCCTCAAATTTTGACAAATTTGAGATTTTATGAAATTGAAGTCTCGATATAAAGAGAAGGAAATGACTCAGGAAGTTATTTTTTCTGTCATTACAATGACAATAGTAGATAATAATGACAAAGTAAATGGCTTGTTATTTCTTTCCACTCAATAAGGGAAAGATATAAAAATAAAAGTTCCACCTATATTTTACAACTGTTTAAACCACGCTGTCCGATAGCCGTTTTGAGACTAGAACCTAAAGGCATAGCTTTAAATATTATCTGAGGTGTCTATATTTTAAATGGTTTCGAATTACTCAAATATCTCAACTGGTTTGCGAAATATGTGTAACTTTATGATTCACTGTATTGAACAAAATGTTGCAGAGTCTCATTTTTTAACACTCTGTATATCCTAAGCTATCAGCGATAACAATTTTTCAAAAACTGTTTTCAACTTCACTTGTATATGGCATTCAATATACCAAATATGAGGGAAATAAAAAATAGTCGAGCGACCACCACTTGTCGAAATTCTGTGGAATGACCCAATAGTTAATAGCAGCTAAGTACATGCTAATTAAAAATATGCCGAAACAGCTTTTTAAATAACATATTTTTAGAAAAATGGAATACTTCGCCCAAGGTAAGTACAAGATAGTGAGCGGTCCTGGCTCCGTGGTGAAGCGTGGGCTTAGCATTCCGGATGTTCTGGGATCGATCTCAGCGGCCGACGATCCTGACAGGCATTTCGTCAGTCACATCAGGCTAATGTTGGGGTGGTATACAAAAATAGACATAATGTTGGGATGGTATACAACACATTTCAATAAATTAAAACACTAAAACAATCTTTTAACGACAAACATGACTCAAATAGGTGGAACGCATGTTCATTTTATAATGGTACTAAACCGCCTGATTTTATCACCGTATTCAACCAGGCGCAAACAACCGTTAACTCCCCATAGTAATCTTACGGGAAATTGGATACAGCATAAATGAATATATTTCAATTTCTGAGCATACGATTTTTTTCCCCAATTCTTTGTGAAACACCATCTCTAATCCCCTCTTTGCGGGCAACCTCTCATCATCTGTTCTCAAGCACCAGAAGTACGGGGAAAAATTACTATATTTGGGGTGTGCTTCTATATGCTTTAATTTGCATTGGAATTACTGTATTTTCAAGAAGAGTTCTCTCTCCTTAATGACAGAATTTTTGTTAAATTTTTGTGGAACATATTCTGATATCCCCTCTTTGCTATGTCATGAAGGAGAGATAACTCTACTTGAATTCATTTTAAAATGTGATAATTTCCTATGTAACTTTAAGCATATAGAAGCATATTTCAAATTAATGATGAGCAAAAAATAGCGTAGCAGCTACTTTTTTACTGCTACTTTAGCTAAATTGCTATCGCTCCTACCACTGACGTTAAGTAGCAGCTTCCTTAAAAACTACTTTTCTGCGAACGTTGCGAAGGGTATAAAGAACAGCACCCCGAGTGAAAAATGAGCTGCAAGCTGTTACTTCATTTTCTTTGTCCTTTATCGGCAGAAACAAACAAGACAGTTGACTAGTACAATCGAGTCGGACTTGCGTTAATGACAGAAGTACATGTGTGGAGCATCAGAGGGGATACGGAGCAAGCAAAGCAAGCAGTGCTTGCCAACGGAAGTTTAAGATAACTTTTTTTAACGAACAGTTTTCTTGTAATGAAGCAAACGCTTTCTTTTGCTGCTTTCTATGCTATGAAATATTTCGCTAAATTTAGTGTACACCAATTTTGCAGCTAAACTGAGCGGTTCCCAAAGGAAGCAGCTAGTATCTCAGCATTTTCCATCCCTCCAAACCCATGTCAAAAATTTTATGGCCAAGGTTGGGGAGGAAGGAGATGGTCATGCCGTATAAAGGACAGAAAAAGCTGTGGATTGGATAGCTTTTGACCAAAATGTCTGGCAACACGAAAGTTGTTGTTCTTAATTCTTTAACAGCATCTGTTGCAGTGATGTCAGTTGGCGGGATTTTGCGGTCTAGCGGGATATTTCATACTAAAACGGGAATTCAAGCACGATGTTACTGTTTTTTCAGTTTTGTTATACATTTTATCGTCGCGTTGAAGCCAGAAGGGAGGTGAACTATTTTTAATATAACGTTCGCCCGTCTGCCTTGAAAGCAACGCTCACATGTGTGTGTAATTGTGTATGTGGAAGTTATGCAACCAAAGAATTTCTATGGATTTTTATTGATACGAGTTTGGCGGGATTTTATAGAGCTCAGCGGGAATTCTTGAATAGTTGCAAGGGAATTCGGTTTTAGAAAAACTTACAGCACTGGTTATAAAGTACGTCGCAAGCAAGTAGCTAGAAAAAGTTTTTTGTTCGATGTAGTGGGAGTGAAGTGCAGTGATTTTGTGTGTACTAGTTTTTCCTCTTTATCTTCAAAAGTTGTTTTTCAAACACATTGTGAGTAGCGGTGAACGTGTATGCAGGGTGGAGGGTGGCTGTGTTTTGGAAGAATTACAAAAACAATCATTCGGCAGCAGAAACATAAGGGAAAGGTTTGAAATTGTAAATAATGGGCGACCAAAGCCCAGTATGGGTGGCCTACAAACCAAGATCGCGAAACAAGGATTTGTGCGTCATTTTCAGCCGAACTTGTATGACAAATTTACTTGGCTTACGGGATGTGAAAAAAGCAACAAATTATATTGCTGGCCTTGTATTTTGTTTTCTGTGGATAGATCCAAGTCCGTCTGGTCCAGTAACGGTTACTGTGATCTTAATAACATCCATAATGCTCTGCAAAGACACGATAAGTCTGAATCGTATATTCGCGCATTTTTAACGCTGAAAGAGTTTGGCAGCTCTCGCATAGATTTTGGTGTAGATCACCAAAGACAGATCAGTGTAGAAAGGCATAACAAAGTCGAAAAAAATAATCGCGAAATTTTGAAGCGGCTTGTCAGTGTCACGTGTTTCCTCGGAACACATGAGCTAGCATTCCAGGCTCATGACGAAAGTGACAATTGAGCAAATCGGTTGATTTAGTGAACTTAATTGCAGAATACGATAGCTTACTAGCCAATCATTTGGAGAACTCTACGGTATTTTCGGGCTTATCAAGTGATATACAAAATGATTTAATTTAAAACACGGCAAATGTTGTTAGAGATACTATTAAGAAGGAATTGGAAGAAGCTAATTTCGTATCCATTATGCTTGATGAGTCGTCCGATAGTGCCAAAAAATCGCAGTTATCAAAAAATCGCAGGTGTCTGAGGATGTGACGAAGAGTGGTGAGCCCGTTGAACGTTTCTGGGGATTTGGGGACGTCAGCAAAAGTCGAACTGCTGATATAATTGCAAACCATGTAGTTAGCACGGTTGAAAGTTTGAACTGTGGACTGAAGTTGGTGGCTCAAACGTACGACGGAGCAGCAGTGATGGCCAGTTCTTTATCTGGAACTCAGGCGCGTGTAAGAGAAACATACCCAAGAGCGATTTTTGTTCATTGCTTTGCCCATATTTTAAACTTAGTTCTTTCCCAGTCTGTGAAAAACCTTGCGGAATGTAAAGTATTTTTTTCTAAATTAAATGCCCTGTCTAGATTCTTTTCTCACTCAACAAAGAAAAACGCTCTGCTTGATGAAATGGTGAAAACAAGATTTCCTCGTGTAGCCTCAACACGGTGGAATTATCACGATCGGTTAGTGAAAGTAACCGCAGAAAACAGAGAAAAATTAATTGAAATGTTCCAATTTATCGTAGACAACGCGCAAGATAGGGATGATGAAACAGTCAACGATGCCGATAATTTTTTGAACTTTTTGGAAGACTTCCAGACTAATTTTCTTCTTCTAGTATTCGGAGAAATATTTGCTTTAACAGAGTACCTTTTCAATGTTTTGCAAGCAAAGAGTATGGATATTGGGTTCTGCGTAAATGAGAAAATCAAACAGTCGATTGACAGTAAACGGGAAGATTTCGAAAATACCTACAAAAAGACTGTCGAAGTTGTAGGACATCCAGAACCCTGCAGAAAGCGTAGAATTAGTGGTGATGTCACGTCGCATTACAGGCGAGTTTATGTTGAAATTATCGACAACATCGTTGTACAAATGTCTTTGCGCTTTCAACATTTAAGTTCTTTGAAATTTGTAGAACTGGTTGACAGTCGAAAGTTTCCTGCATATAAAACAGCGTTTCCTGAACCTGCCTTTACAGCATTGACGCACTTATACACAACATTTCGACAACCTTCGATTACGGAATGAACTTATAGTGGCGTACTCTCGAGAATACTTTGCTAATAAAAGCGTAGCAGATATTTTAAGACACATCAAGAAAAACGATTTTGAGGCAGTGATGTCCGTAATTTACAAGCTACGTAGTTTGATTCTGACTGTACCGGCCTCAACAGCTTCAGTCGAAAGATCATTTTCTGCTCTAAAGCGTATCAAGACATACACCATGAACCAGGAACGACTAACAGCACTAGCTCATTTATCCATAGAAAAATAATTGTTATTAAAGTTAAAACCAGAGGAGACCTTCTTCGAATTCTTACTCAAACTTTTCTTACAAAAGCGGAGACGAATGGAGTACGAAAATCTTCCTTCCTAACCAAGAGAAGAATCGTGGACATCAAGAAGCAGAGGAGCAGTGACTATGGTGAGTTGGCATTTTTTTTTGTGTGTGTGTAGCTGCTTACGTATTAGTAGTAAGAAACTTAATACTATGAACGACCCATTGGACTTTTTCTTATAGCCATCATGATTAAACTTAAGATGACACATGAAATATTAGTACGGTTCCGTACCTTTTAATATACTTACAATAATCTGGTTGCGCTCGTGTAAACTCGTGGCAGTGTTACCGGTAATTATTTTACATGAATCATAATAATATTTTTATATACAAATATTCAACCTTATTAAATTACATTAATGTGCAAATAAATGTAATACATAACAATATATCGATTTTCTGAGATAGAATAATATATTGAAATACTTAACATTAGTTTTTGATCAACTGTTGTATCCCGTAACGTTTCACAAAATGATAACGATGCTTTTCCAATATGTCAGCACCGAGTGCTTGCCTTGTGCAAGAAACCATGCTTCGCGTCTTTTCTCTCTCTCTCTTCCCTTATCCACTCAAACTCCTTGATCAGTTTCGTAAAACTAAACAAATACATATGCAGTGATGCCAACCAGGCCACTTTGTGACTAAATCTAGACAATTTGAACTCGACCAACAAAAATAAGAATTTTTCTATTGTTGATGTAGGCAGGCTTTCAGCCACTTTCTAGGAGTTTCTACACCCAGTCTAACCATAGAAATGACACTGTTTCCCACTCGAAATATAGCATTTTAGCCACATTAAGAATTTGGTCTAGCCAATTTTAATAGCTGGGCGCGTTCGCAACACAACTTTTATTTTATTATGTTGTCAGTGAAAGGACGAGCATTAAAGAGGATAGGAGGAGGATATGCGAAAATACATATTATTATTACTAGCAGAGTGAAGACGGAGTACGGGAATTATAAATGACCGGATCGTACCTTAGTGATATTCTGCTCTAATTAAGTACAATGCATTGTTTTATTTTCATCAAACAGGATTGCTGACACGAACGACGGTACAATAGGGTAGAGGGTAAAGTACTACGAGGTAAGAGTCCAGGGATTCTGCCAGAACGTACCTAATGGGGGCCTCCCAAATTCTGAAGCATTGCGCCCTCCACCTCCAGCATTAAATGTTTTAAGGTAGAAATATCGATAGAAACCCTAAAATTCTACTTAGACCATCCCGATTTTGACCTTACATCCCTCAAACTAAAATTTTTTGGCAAATCACTATACTGTACAAGATCTATTATTTTTAATATTATTATTAGGGTCTATTATTTGCATGGTTGAAAACTTTCAAGAACAAAATTCTTGCAAACTGATAGAGATGAACATACACTGGATCTACGAAAAACTGCTCCCGACGCGGGAGCCAGGACAGTCTCTTGATCTGTGCCCCTGCCGCGCACCATGAACAAATTTATATCGAAATATGCAGGGCTCTCCAACCTGTTGCACAAATGAGCAAATTCCCCTTTTCCTTCCACTATATCCGGGTCTACCCAATACCCATTTTCCTCAAGTGTATTGTATGGTGATATCCAGAATTGTGTAAATCAAGGTAAGTGAGTAATTTAAAAAAATGAAACAAAATAAATTGGCAATACTGACAACTCTGATCATTGGAGGATGGAGTCGCACAGTACTTTTCCTATGGCGTCGAATAATGTTCATCCTAACTTTGGCGCAAATATGTCCAACTATATGGGGTCCATTTGAAAAATAGAATTTAAAAAGGGTTTGTATTGCCACACTGACAGCTGGTGTGGTTCAGAAAGGGATCATCTACAGTATTTTGTTGAATAATGATTATACCGAGCTTGCTGCGGATACGTTCAACGTGAAGGAAACAATTGATAAATTATTTTTTTGAAATAGGCTGACAACTGCTGCGTGATACGGAGTAGCTCTACGAGCTGTCCCAGTACGTAATGCGCATGTATGCAAAAGTATATAAATTAATGCACGCGTGCAGACTTGAATAAGAGAAGAAAGTCATTTGTGTAAATTAAATTTCAAAATAGGTTGCCAACACTAACAACTGGGATGTTTGGGGAAGGGAACACCCAGAGTATTCTTGCATTGTCCCAAATAATGTTTATGCCAAGGTTTCACAGTTATAGAAGCTATTTTTAAAAACGCAACTGCATTTCTAAAATGATTAGCAACACTGGTGACCTCTCCCAGTACCTAATACACGTCCATGCTGAATTTGATGTAAATTAATGGAAGTGTGAAGTGGAGATTTGTATAAGAAACAGAGAGAGAGATAAACTTTCATTTATATACGGCATATATAAAATTAGACTATAAGTTCACAATATATCATATATTCTGATTAGTACTTTCCTAATGTTTCGTTTCATTATACCATATAATAATATTTTGTGTACCTGTGTTTGCAAAAGACAAAAGTAAATTTTTGTTTCTCTAAGCAATTATTACCTAGGCCTTGTGGTACAGGCGATCATGTCGCGGCCCTCGGAGCGGTCATGAGTGATACGCGGGTTTGAAGTCAGCAGTTCAGTGGTAGAGCGTAATCGACTTAGCATTTGGTAGATCGTAAGTTAAATCGTAGCGATCGACCGTCCTGACTGAGGTTTTCTGAGGGTTTTTCCTCAGTCACACCAGGAAAATGCTGGGTGGTAACTTCAACTTATACCCCGGGTGACACCTTCCCGCATCCTTTCCTCTATATCGGTTTGAGTCTTATTCCTGGAGTCCATAAATAAAATATACGAATTCGAAGCCCACGGCCCAAGTTTCCCAGGGTTTTCCTCAGTTTCACCAGGGGTGTGCCGCGATGTTACGGTAAGTAAGGCTCTGGTCGATACTTTCCTTATCTTCTATCTAACCCATCCCGACCTGAGCCAAAGATGCCAAAAGCTCTTAAATAAATTCAATCCGAAGCAATTATTACGTAATACGTATTTTAATTAGTCTGCTGATTTGCACTGTCAAATAGCTCTCATTTATAGCCGAAGATATTTGTACTAATTATTCGCGAAGAGAATAAGCACCGAAACTAAATCTCTAAAACACCGCTAATTACATGAATAATTTTGAGACAGTTATAATATGAACGACTCTACCAAGGTCTAACAGTAATCATTCTACTGCAAATATAACATGTTACAGATATATAATGTAGTCTAAAATGGTGATTTTCCCCTGATTTTTAAGTTGTGAACAAATAACTCCCATTTAGAAAAGTTTTTCCTAAACTGCTACTTTTAACTGCCACTTTTCACATATATATATTTAAAAGTAGTAGTTACTGATTTCATTGCTACCGAAAAGTAGCCGTTTTGCTCATCAATATTTCAAGTTCAGTAATTTTTTCCCGCACTTCTGGTGCTTGAGAACAGATGATGAGAGATTATCCGCAAAGAGATTAGAGATTATGTTTCACAAAGGATTGGAAAAAATCGTATGCTTAGAAATTGAAATATATTAATTTATGCTGCATCCAATTTCTATGGAGAGTTATCGGTTGTTTGCGCCTGGTCGAATTGGTGCTAAAATCAGCCCGGTATTCTATTACTCCGTACTATGCGAATTTAGGAATTTACATACTATGCGAAATGTAACTACTGAAAGGGAAAATATAGCTAATGGGATCTATATAACTTACATGAGTTCGAATCACTTGTGTCCCTAAGGGGAAATTTTCGGCCTGAATCAAAGATGCCTAAAGGTTTTAATTCAAATTCAAATACGAAGTTGAAAATAGTGAGATGAAACTTAAAAAAAAAAAAAAATACAGTGCCGCCGTAAATCACATTTTACGGTGATGCCAAGGAATTATGTATTTTCTAAGAGTTAACCTACTTTTCATATTTGGGTTTTACATGGTGAAGGCTGGACATAAATTGTAATCCTTTCGTAACGAGAATAAATTTGTTTTGTCATTTCAAACATATATCCTAACCTAGAACGAAGAGAAAAGAAAGCACTTCCCTTGATACTGAGCAATGCTCAACTGAATGGACACGATTATAAATAGAAAGACAGATTTGACATCGTGTTAATAAAACAACTTATTAGCATTAGATTTACAATGAGTCGGGCGTTCTTTTTCTGTATGGGATCCATGGGTTCTTCCAAACCCTTGTTAATTGGGGGTATAAATATAAATCCTATAAATCGTAGAGCACACAGCACAACTTAAAGATTTTTACGTTTAGAAATCTATATAAACCCTGCAAAACTCTACTTACACACTCCTAATTTTGACTTTACACCCCAAACTAAAAATCCTGGCGGAAACCCTGGTATTATGTACGACTTCCATACTGTGTGGCAGGATATAAATAGGACAAAAGATGAGGAATTGTTTTATTTTACAAGGAACTTTTATTTTTTTTCTCTGATAGTTATCGAAAGCTTCAGAATGTCACCTTAGCTTCTGATTCATTAACAACGGAACAGGTCGAGTGTAAGCCATAGTGGTGTTATCATTACTCATATAATTAATTTTATAAGCTCACTGTGGATAAAATTAATTTTATGGGCGGTAACACTCACTGCGGAAGAAAACATTCTTTCTTCCTTCTCCTACAACTCTGAACTACGCATGCGCAATTATGGCCTTCGGCCGCTGGAACCGAACCCACGACGTCCCGTAGGCTACACCAATGCTCTACCACTGAGCTACGGCGACTCGGTTTCCAGTGTTCGATTTGTACAGTTTCCACAAGAAGAAATTTTCAGAAATCGCGAACTGTGAAAATATTTCGGAAATTAGAGTCGGGGCAGATGTTTGCAGAGAGACTGAAATACCAGCTAAGCCACTCCAAATCTAACACTACTGTTTGCCCAGAAAAGTATTTTTATACTCTCTGCTTAAGTACACCCTAAATTTCTTGCATTCCGAAGAACAATATGTAGCGTGATTTTGAAATTCTGGATAGGAATGAATAAAGCCCGGGTTTTTATTTGATTTGATTTTTATTGCGTTCCGGAGACCACATATAAGTACAATTGGACACAGTAGTATGGAACATGTTAGTTATACAGATGTACAATGATTATAACATTGAACAAAAAGCAGTATGAGATACAATAATACACACGATAATACAAAAAAATGAATAATACAATACGATATGATAACGAATTTACAACATACAAATTTACAAAATTCAGCATAAACAATAAAAATCAATAAGACAAAAGTTATAGTAAAATTACAAACAACAATAAACAGAAAACAATAGACATGAATAACCCAATAATATATGATACCGAAATTGCAATAAACAATGAACATAAAACAGTAAAACTAAATGAGACAATAGCATATGTTCTTTCTTTCTCAGTAGGGTACTAAGATGCCACTATAGAAGATAATCTTCTTTCTTTTGAATCTTCTTTACCCGTCTCATCTCTCAAGTATGAATACATATTTGATAACCCAGATAAATGAGTCTATTGATATTATATATTGTTTTATTAGTGTTTCTTCATTAAATATTAGAAGCATGTAGTTATAACTGAAACAAAATTAAGGATATTGAAAATATTGATTCACTTTTTTGAAGATAAACACTGAGTTGAAAGTATTGGATGTTCATGAACCCAGTTGACATAATGTTCTGGTACTTTTTCTTTTTACTCTTTCTAATAAGTCTGTCCAAAATAGAAGAACATGAGTAGTGTTATTAATTTTGGTAGCATTTTTAGTTAGAAGGTCTGTATGATTGTGATAATATGAAAAGGAATCAGCTATTATGTAGGTGATGTGGTTATCCTTGTTCAGATAACAAGTGCAAAGCATATAGAGTGTTGATTACATATGTGAAAAAGTTTTTTTTTCTGAAGAATTTAATGCCTGGGTTGCTGCTTGAGAATCTGTTAAGATGAGTATACGAGAATTTGATATGGATTGAGCATATTTTGCTGCTAGAAATACGCCATAAATTTCTGCTGTAAATATGTAAGCATGTTTTGGAAGTTTTATTACTTTATGATTATGATTTTCTGGATCATATATGGCTGTACTAGTGCCTGAAGAGGTACGAGAACCAACAGTGTAAATAAATGTGTATTTATTCCATTTTTCATAATACTGTTCCATATGTGTGAAATTTGTAATGGAGGTGGAGACTCTATCCTGATTGGAAAATTTTAAAGTGAATAAAGGAGTGGATTGATAAGTAATTATGGAGTTAATTCTTCATTATATTCAGCGTATAAATAGTTCCGTATATTGTACTTTATAATATTACGTGTATTTCTATTTTTATTTCTTTGCTCTAAAATTTGTATCAGTTCTTCCATATAACTGTGAGAAATATGATTAGCCTGTGATTCATTCATCCTTCAGTACAGATTTTATTAATACTAGTTCTCGTCTAAATCTAATAGGTAACTCTCCTGATTCTGAATACACAAATAAAGTAGAAGTACTTTTCATAAGATCTAATGCACGTCTTAATAATTTTCGCTGCATTATTTCCAATTTTTCTGTTTTTTGTAGTTATAGAACTTCCTGCTATGAAGAAATAATCTAGTATACTTACAAAATAGCTTTTATACCATTGTATGAGGGTAGAGGGAGCAGAGCCCCACTTAGTGGTGCACAAGGCTTTAAATAAATTGTATAGCTTGTCCGCTTTGCTTTTAATATATTTCATATGTTGTTGCCAGTTATTGTTGTCATTATAGAAGACTCCTAAGTACTTAATGTAGTGAACTATTTTATAATCTGTTAATCTGTTGTGTCTCAAATTGATATGCTGACAGGTTTTATTGAATATCATTAGTTTAGATTTTCCAGAGAAATTTGAAGGTTGTGACAATTTAACCATTGTTCTATGTTTATAATGTCGCGTTCAAATTCTGGAAAGGCTAATACAGAATGGTCTTCAGGAGAATGTAGCATTAACATTTCGTCTGCATATATGATTATTTTACTCTTGTTAAAATATTTTTTTGCTAAATCTATCAAATAGGTTGCAAAGAATATTGCGAGCCTTGTGGGGTTCCTGTGTTGATGGTAATTTTATCGCTATATTTAGAAGTAAACTTGACTTGTACTGTTCTAGTACTGAGAAGTTTCCAAATTGATTTCAAATACAATTGAGGAAGTTTAAGTTGTTGTAACAGAGTTAGCAATTGATGTATGGAGACACAATCATATGCTGCATGAACATCTATGAAGCCAGCATACAGAACTTTGTTTTTAATGTTAGCATTTTGTGTGGCTAAGGATAAAGTTTTTAGACCATGATGGACTGATAAATTGTTCTGAATCCTATAATATTGGTAGGAAGAATATTGTTGCCCTGAAAGAACAATTCTATTCGACGTAATATTTTCCCCTGCTTTTAGAAGAGGCATTATTATATGTTCCGCCCACGTAACAGGAGTGTCAGAAGATAAGAAAATTCTGTTATATATGTTTGTAAGAAATTGTAAGGCTTTTTGTGATAAACATTTTAGTATTCCATAGAATATGCCATCGCGACCTGGAAGTGAATTTTTTGATTGATGTATAATGTCACGTATTTCTTCTACCCAGAATTCTGTATGAAAAGCTTTGGAATGTTTATCTAACGCCTGAAATGAAAAGAGGGGATTTGGACAAGGAGCATTATTTTTAATATTGAATGAGGTTAATTTAGCCATGAATTCTTGTTCCCATTCTGAATACAGATCTATTTGTCTGGCTTTGATAGGTTAGTAATACTTCGAACTATTTGCCATATTTTTTGATACTTGTACTTGGATGAATTTGACTGCAGTAAAGTTGCCACGAGTTTCGTTTGGCTGTTAAAAAGTTTTTTTTTTTTTGGAAATGATTGTGACTTTTATAAATGCTAACCAATTTTGCTGATTAGGTTGATGTAAATATGTATTTCTAGCTTGTTGCCCTTCAGCTTTAGCTGCTGCACATTCATCATTCCACCAATGAATGTGAGGACATTTTTGTTTAGAATTAGGTTTGGCTTTAGGACAAGTTAAATTTAAAGCTATATTGGCTTGCTGAATGAAAGAGTCATATGTAATATGATCTGGATTAAACTGAGATAATAACAGATCTAGTGTGTTTTGAAATAGTATCCAGTTTCCTTTATGTTGCTGCCATATACGAATTGGTAATGTTTGTGCAATTGGATTATCGACAGTAGTTGTAGTAATTAGACACGGTGAGTGATTACTTGTGTAGAGGTCTAACAATGTTTCCCAATAAATTCCATTTGCATAAGTATCAGTGACTAGCGTCCAATCTATAGCTGATGGTTCATTACCATTTTGAGGAAAATGAGTTTTTGATCCGTCATTAATAAGTGTTAAGTTGTAAAGATCCGCCCATTGCTCTAATGTATGACCTATTCTAGAGGTAATGTTATTTCCTGTTAAAATAGCATGACAATTAAAATCTCCTGTGTAAATTATAGGCTATGCAAACTCATCACTTAATTTTTGCAAATCATTGCAGGAGATTCTTTGGGACAAAAGTGTAGAGGGTATGTATATACTAACAAGAGTGAATGTTGTGTTACATAATAAAATTTGAATGGCAAGCACTTCTACATGAAAAATATTGATCAAATTTATATTTGTATTAATTTGTAGCTCTTTACATGGAATGTTTTCATGCATTCCATACCTGGATGAATATCATAGCCATACCTGGATGAATATCATAGCCATACCTGGATGAATATCATCTGATATAAACTGTATCTAATTATAATGTGGTATTCTTAATAATTTCCCCTTAATTGTGTGTAATTCTGTTAAACATAGTACTTCGTTTTTTTCTGTATTCATGAGATCTAATAGTTGAGATTTTTTGGATTGTAAGTATTGTAGATTCCACTGAATGATTTTGCTCATGAATCACTAGTTATTGTGAAAGACAGAAGCATACACTGTTTTATGTTATACTTCATCAAATTCTTGTATTAGTGAAAGTATTTGTTGTAGAACATTGGCACACTCATTAGCTACTTTTTTATATCTAGCCAGTCAGCATAAGATGGTAGATTATCAGGCGAAGTACCTAAAAATCTGAGTAAACTGATGAGAAGATCTTTTTTATTATTAGATTTTTCTTTAACTTGTGAAACTACTTGTTGAATATTATTATTTTCATTCTAATCAGAAAAGGAAGTTGTGGAAGGAATGACAGTGACTGCAGGTCGAGTAAGATCATTTTCTATGGAACTTGATGGTAAAAACTTTTGTGCTTGTATTGAGGATACACTAGGCAAGAAAAGGTCTTGTTCTGAGACTTTTAAAGATTGTTTTGATGCAGAAAAGACATTTATACTTAAAGGTCTGAAATTCGAAGGTAGAGATTTTACTTTGTCTGCATAAGCTGTATGCGATATGGGAGGGATTGCCTTCCAGCAGACACCTAAACAATCAGAAGATCTGACATCAGGTTTTGATTGGTCAGTTTCATTATTTTGATTGAGTTGTTCTGATTGCAATACGGTATGAGCATTCTCTAATGGGGCAGGTCCTTGAACATCTGATAACATGATACTTTTCATGATGCCATTTAACAAATTAGGATTATTGCGTAAGATTTATTTCTTTGCTTCTTGATATGAAAGGCGAAAAAAAGCTTTTTCTCTCTCCAACTCTCTAGAGAACTCTCTAAATGGACATGTAGGCGAGTTTGACAAATGACTTAGTTTAGAATTAACGCATTGCACCGGATCCACACAAGCTCCATCATGTCTGTCTTTTCCACAAGTTGCACATGGTGATTTTGATTTACAAAATTTATTAATATGATTAACCTTAAAACAATTGGCACATTGTGTTACTGACTTTACTTTAGGTTCCACTTCCAAACGAGTATATTGAATTACTATATGAGTAGGTAAAATCTGCGATATGAAGATCTGAGATGAACTAACTTGGTTGGAATATATTTAGAGGAATTATCAGGTTTCTTAATGGCTTTAGACATTCGCATTGCACTTTCTACTTTATATATAGAATCTATACCCATCATGATGTCTTCATCGTTTAAGTCTAAATGTACCCAGTATACTAGAGCATGTCTATAAATTAACGAATTTGGGATACGTACGGTAATATCTAATAAATCTGTTAGACCTTTATTTGTAAAGAAGGAATTGGCTGCGATTGCTGTAGGAAATTCCATTCTCATACTGTTTTCCTTGTCACTTGCATATCTTTTAATTGAATGTTTAACTTTCTAAGAGTGTTACTAAATGTCATGATTTCTTTTCCTGTTATATTATTATTTTTTCCATTGGCTAAGATAACATATGGACCTTTATGGTCTCTCGAATAACTTATTTTACCTCGAGGCAGATTAATAGAGTTCGCACTAAATTTTATGTTTCTTTGTTGAAACGATTGTGCTGGATTATCAAGTAATGGCTTTTTTGTAGCAAGACCTTGATTTTCCTCTGGAATTCCTCCGTTCTGCACTCTCTTTCCATGATTAGAATTACCTCCCAGGATTGTAGCTGAGCCACTAGAAGATTTATGTACAGAATAATCAAAGTCAGTTATTTTACCTGTGATTGTTTCTAATTCTTTCATTTCACGTGAAACAGTATGAACGTACCACTTTTCTCTTGTCTTTCCTGACTATTAGCTGAATTAATGAGACTGTCACTATTCCTAACAGACATTTCTGCCAATAATTGAAGATTTTCTTCCGAGGAAATTTCCGTGTCAAAATCTGTACTTAAAGTTATACTTGACTTTATTGTTTGAATATTCTCATCATTTATAGAAGTCACCGAAACTAAGTTATCAACATCATTGCTATTTACCTGATCTTTTTGCTGTAAAATTTATTCTATTTGCTGATTCTGTAAATCTGATGCAAATTCATGCGAAAAAGAATCATGAATCACTGTTGCAAATGAAGGTACTGTTCCTAATTCTAAATTGGTATGTAAGGAGGCACCATTTTGAAAATTCCTTTGTCTTTAATATCTCCTGTCGACTTTTATCCAAATTGACCTGTGAGCTATTTTGATTATCAGTGTTTTCCTGATGTAAAGATGCTGTGGATTTATCTTTAGCATCCTCAGAAAACTGTTTAGCCTTAATATTTCAAAGTTCTGACGAGGAGAATTAGATTTAATACCTTTTTTATCTTTAGATTTTCCCATATTTGTATCTTTGCTTACACTAGGAGAATATTGATTTTGGTCACCTATGCATGCAAATGTAAATTTAGAAATATTATACTTTACTAACTCAGAGCATGCAATTGAGGATTTTGAAGGTAAATTAATTGCTGTATTATATTCCGTAACGAAAAAGAGAAAAGGAAAGATCTCACTTTATTATTAATACTTCTCCGCAATACTTTGTTGATAGAAGAGACTAGAATATTGAAGATGTTTCTTATAGGCCTAATATTTAAGCATAACAATGAAGTTTTATGTTTTTATTGATACACGAAAGTTTGTGCAGACAATTTAATGAAGAGACACTAAATGGGCTATCTGTCAATTATGTAGACACCACTATGAACACTTAATAACACGTAATTGACGCACTATCACGAAAATTAATGCACCGATATTATTTCAATATTTCTTATATGTTAATCACGTGACCTCGTCCCCAATAGCATATGATAATGAAATTATAACAAACATATTGATTTTATAGATAAGTCTTAAATCAATCACGATCGAATACAATGGTAGGTAAAACACAACACTTTTACCTACAATATTATAGTAACACAAACAAAAATGAACTAAATATATTAAGTGACCCGATATATACATTATAAATTAAAAAGAAACATTTTAAATACACATTCTCAGTGTGTATCTTGTGTAGCTTCCAGGAACTCATCTATACTGTATTATGAGTTTCTAGTTAGAAGTTCTTTTAGCAATTGTTTGAATATCGAAATGTTGGGTGAATTCTTTATGAAATGGGGAAGTTTGTTGTAAAGTTTAATACCGATGTAGATAAATGAACTGACGTACTTAGATGTGCTGTGGAATGGAATTGCTAGATCTGATTTATGTCTCGTATGGTAACCATGTTTGCCATCATTTTGTTTGATTCTATCTTTATTACTGTATATTAGACACAGCATTTCATAAATATATACGTATGGTAAGTCATTATGTTCAGCTGTTTAAATAGTCCCCTGTATGAAGTACGTTTCGATTTCCCAGTGATTATTCTAATGGCGTGCTTTTGTTGTATAAATATTTTACGTAGGTTCTTATTTGTACCCAAAATGCTTTTCCATACCTTAGCAGAGAGTGAGAAAGTGCATGGTAGATAGAGACTAAACTAGGTCTGTCGAGAATGGGAGTTGATTCGTATCTGGAAGATAACGGAAGAAAGTTTATTAGCCAGTTTACCTGCATGTTCATCTCATCTCAATTCGTCATCCAAGATAATGCCAACAAATTTTGTCGAAGTAGAAAATTCGATTTCGGTGTTCATTATGTTGATTATAGGTGATTTGATATTTAATTGGTGTGGGTGAAAGTAAATACAATTAGTATTTTCTGGATTTAAATAAACTTTATTAATATTGAACAAATTTGAGTTGAGCTAGGGTAATATTAATGCTCTGTTGTATATCACTATTTGTCGATTTTAATAATACATTTGTATCATCAGCATATAGGGTGGCTTTTCCCTTTGTTAAATTTTCCGGTAGATCGTTAATATAGGTTGAAAATAATAAAGGACCCAGAACTTATCCTTGCGGAACCCCTGTGGTTTGTACCATAGGGGAAGAGTTTACTTTACTCACTACCCCGGGGTTTTAATTGGTGTGACTGATTTCCACTACTTAAATTCTATTAGACAAGTATGTTTTAGGCCACATAAGAGGTATGCCTCTTATGCCGTAATGATCCAATTTATTTATTAATATGCCATGATCGACACTGTCGATAGCTTTACTAAGGTCACAGAATATTCCAATGGGATATTGTTTATTATCAAGCCATTTAATACTTCTTGCATAAAATCGTAGAGGACACTTGTTGTGGATCTACCTTTAATAAATCCATGTCGTGAATTGGAAAGTATGTCGTTATATTCCAGATGCCTTTTTAGGCTATTGCACATGACAGATTCAAGCATTTTTGAAATCACACAGGTCAATGCAAAAAGTCTGTAGTTTTCTATATATTTTTTGTTACCTTTTTTAAACAGTGGTTTTACAATAGTTCTCTTTAGACAGTCAGGAAATTTACCTAGGTTAAATGTTAGATTTATTAAGTCTGGGATTGGCCAGGCAATTACATGCGCACAACGTTTTACTATGACTGTTGGGATTTCATCGTAGCCACTAGACTTCTTGTTTTTGAACTTTTTTATGACTGCAAGAATTTTATTAGGTGTCGTAGGTGTAAGAAATAAAGAATTTGGAACAGATGTTTTTATAGGATACGGAATGTGGTTTGTTGAAGCCGCAGTATGCTTAGTACCAATGTTACAGACAAAATTGTTAAATTCTTCAGCGACTTTTGAAGGATCATTAATTTGTTCTTTTGTTTTTGGTGACGTTAACTCCACATTGTTGAAAACCTTTCTGCTATTTTGAGTTTCATTGTTAACTATCTGTCTTGTTGGTTTGCTTTTTTCTGCCTTTGTGATTATATTCCTATAGTGCATTTTCTTTTCTGTCTTAAGGACAATTTTGTATATCTTCTTATATCTTTTATAATAATCCCGAAACTGTTGATCATTGTTGTTCATACTTTTTTTTATGTAACACTTTTAACGTGCAGCTTGAGACCTTTATACCACTTGTTATTCATGGCTTCTTATTGTTCTGTGATATCTTTTTTCTTAGTCACAGGAAAGCAAGATTCGAATAGCATTTTAAATTTATTCATGAATGTGTTAAATTCATCATCAATGCTATGAGCTTCGTGTCCTTCAAGACCAAACTCCTCCTGTTCTAATAAATCTATGAAATGCCTAATATTATTTTCTTCGAATTTGCGGCAGGCAATTTGAACTGAGGGTATGTTTACTTTTACATAAAATACAGCCAATACAAGATTTAGGCCAAGGTGTTTGTTGATACCTACATCTATTACGGAAGAAGTGAATTTGTTATGTGGGAGATTAGTCATTATATTGTCAGGGACTGTCTTAAAAGTTTTAGTTATGTGTTTGGGATCCGCATAATGTGGGATGGGTTCTTTCCCTCACATTTGTAATGCGCAAATGGAGAGTTAAGAAACTATTCTTTGAATCACGTTTTCGTGAGAACTCATAGATATAGCATATAAAAGTCAGAACTACATCGACCTTGAACTGAATATGGGAAAGCAGAGACAAAAAAAGTCTTGAAAAGCTCTCAAATATCACATAGAGCGGAGGAAGCTATTCATTTGTTTCTTTCTTTCTGCAGTCTGCAAATCACAACTACGCATGCGCAATCTGTTCCAACAGCGTTGCCAAGTGATTTTGATCACTATAGGCAAGGTACTAACTAATCGCGAGTTAAACAAGCGACGAAGTATGTAGCTTCCGTTTCTGAATAGCAAAAGTTAGTACGGCGTTAACACAATACTAACTAGTCGTACGATTATGTACTGACTAGCGACTTCTTTCTGAATACGACTGCCAGTCTACAACTGATCATTTTTGTCAGATTTCCGAGGGAAAAAAAGCCTATGAAGCTAAAGAAGTAGCCAATTTCAAGTACCAGTAGGCCAATATATATATACAGTGCCGCAATTTCAAATTGAGACGTGCTGTAAAAAATAAGGAAGTATTCATTGCAGTAGCGGTGTTTTGTTGCCTTGTTGCGCAACAAATATTTTCTTAAATTATTTAATTTTTATTTCAGTCACTCTGAAATATAGAATATGTAATAATATTCTACCCCTCTGTGTTCAAAAACGCCATAGTTTCGTTTTAGGAAGAAAAAAATACTTCACAAGTTCAATCTTGGTGTGTAATTCTCCCGCAACGGTTTGAAAACCTAACTCGCTACAAAGGTTCCCCCTCCGCTACGTGTTCAAATCGCTGTTCTCATAACAAACTCCACAGAGATCAAGACGTTGCAACAAGTAAGTCACTACTCTTTTCTCACCTCCTTTAATAGGCAACATGGAAAAAGTCATTGCATCCGGAAGGTAGCAAGCTGCAGAATACATTCTCGCAATTCCTTACTCACTCTCTCTATCTGTGGATGAGCGTATATATATATAACGTCCGTTTTGTTTTCTTGGCTGGGCGCTGGTGAATACTTCTGCTCCGTCCTGGCTTTGAATAGTAGACTCTCTCTCTGCGGTGCAAATTAACAAGGAGGTACGTCATCAGTTGAGCACAGAGGTTGGGATAAGACACGTTATCAGGCCTTTTACGAAATCCAGCTCTACGTAACGTTACTGGACTGACTGCTTTGTGTCGAAAGATAGTCGCCAGAGCAAATATTTAAACTCGTATGTCCACTTCTAGCCTATAATACAATGTTGACCAATTTTTCAGTTCTAACTCAATTTTATACGCTTCTTATCACTATGCGGCACGTTCTTTAGTTTAAGTTTTATTCCTGAGTTGTATAATAGTATACTGTGCTCTGCATGTAATAGAAAATACTGCAAATAATATTTACGTTTTTTGTAAGAATTAAGACATAAATAAAAAAATGGCCGCACAGCGATATCAAGCGTGAAAAGCTTAGTTAGTACTGAAAATTAGGTCCATATTGGTTTAGACTGGAAGTGGACAAACGAGATTAAGTGTCCTCTACGCTTCCTGGCTTCAAACATTCATGAAATTTTTCGCAGCATCAGCACTCAGTCCAGTATAACTTTTAGATAGAGGTCATTGCGTGCGGCTCATGTTACTTTAATCGCGAAATCATAATTTTAAAGATATGGCACTGTATTGTCCCGTTCCAAGCTGAATTTCAATTTCATTTATGGCGTTTAGGTATTTAATGCTAAGACCGGGATAGGAGAGGGGAAAGGATCGGGAAGGTGTCGGCCAGGGCCTATATCATGTGCCATCCCGCTATCTGCCTGGTGTGGCTGCGGAAAATCCTTGGTAAAACATCAGTCAGGATGGTCGGCGGCTGGGATCGAACCTACGACCTCCCGAAAGCTACGCCAACGCTCTAGCACTTAAATACGGTGGCTCGGTCCGTTCCAAATACTGTGTATATACATTGTTACGCTCATCAAGTGAATCTAGTTAATAGGAAAGCTGCTTCTGTAAACAGAAATGTAGTATTTTTTACGCAAATTTGCAAGACGTGTGTACTGTTTTTCTGTAGTCCCCAGCGAGTCGCAGTTTTAGATTCACTCATTAAGAAACCGTTACCTCGAGTTAGTAATATTCGTTGGAACTTCCACAAGCGTATAAAGACTGTCACGAACTGTCTTCAGTCTACTCGGCAGAAGTGTTCGATCAATGTCAGGAGCTGTGCGCTTCTTAGACTTTATGGTTCAATAAAGCTTGGAGAAAACGTTTACTGAATCTTCAAAGCTTCTGATATGAAAAGTCACACAAATTTCTAGCCTCGAAAAATTGTGACAAACTATCAAATTCTATCCTCAATATTTTTGTTAAGTTTTCTCAAAATTGTAACTAATTGACTAACGTCCCTTTATTTGACAATCTGTTCACTTTTTCTTTTGCGTATACCGTACATAATATAACCATACGTTGATTGATTGTGACTGATTAGCTACCCAATACTCCCTCACATAGTGAAAGTCAAGATCCGCAGCCGGGGGGGCTGAGCCCCCTTAAATTTTCCTTACCCCAATACAAATATTTAATTTTAAGTATGTTTCGTAAGCTGCTTCTGTAAACATCGTTCTTCCCTATGCTGCTCTCCCCCTGGCCTTTGTGGCCGGCGGCGGGTCTAGTGCAACACCCAGTGGAGACGAACATCGTCCGCCACTGATTCATAGAAAGTATCTTACCTTTTATCATTCTTATCCTCCTGTATCCACACAGCGTTGCATTTAGCCTACCAGTGGATGAAAGGGTTTCTGGAAGTCGTTTCGTGTAGTACTGTTTAAAATACTTGTCGTAGCCTTTCTGATTGTTAGCACATCATCAAAATAGGAACCTTTCAGTTTAGGAAATTGAAAATTATCACACGAAACCAGTTCAAGTGAATAAGGAGGTTGTGAAAACGCAGAGATTCCCTTGCGAGCCAAGAAGTCCTTCACAATCAAAGCTTTGCGATTGCGGGTAATGTCATGAAGCAGACACCAGCTGCCATCATCTTCATACTCGGGTCTCACACGTGTTATTAATTACTTCACACGTGTTATTAATTGCTTCAAACATTTCAGTACTTGCCTCACAGTTCCCTTGTTCATCTTTAACTCTTCAGCAAGTATTCGAAGCGTAGCATTTCAGTCTTCAGTAATGGTTCTCCATTCTTTTCAATTTCTCAATAATTCAGGTGTTCTCACTGTCCTCGCTGCACCCGGATGTTCGTTATCTTCGAATTGACTCATGTCCTTCACTCAAATGCCTATGTTATTCAAATACATGTGCACGGGATAAAGAATTGCACCCATAAACTTGCTGTAAGATGCGAAGTGTTTCCGAGCACCAGCAATATTTTGCAAGAGAGTATAATTAAAATTCAGGAGTCGATTAATACAATCAGACCTAGGAGAAAGTTATCGTAAGTTGAGTGAAGTCTGAGGAAACTACTTCAACAATTTATAATATTGTATTCAACTTGTAATATTCTGATTTTTTCTTAGCAAATTTTTGTGTATCACTTTCAGCACAAATAAGAATTATATAAATATTAATTAGTATATCTAATAAAGTTTCTAAACTTAACGGTGTTCGCCTTATCTTACTCAGTTACTTATTAAAACATGTCATTAACAGGAAAAATATATTTTAACAGAATATTTCGCGCCAGTCTTTGGGGCTTGCTCAGCTGCAAACTACCTCAGTGACTATGACTTGCTCTTAAACTTACACTTGAGCTTCGTTCGAATGGGCTACACTACTTGAAGTAGTGCACACTTTTGCTTTCGAGTGGGTGGTGTAACTCAGTGCAAGCTGCACTTCAACTTTTCGGATGGCCTGCGAGAGTGCAAGCAGTGTCACCCACTGTCTGCCCCTGCTCGGGAGAGAGTGTAGGTGGATGCAGACAATTGACAGTCGTGCTGCGTTCTCAGTGTATGCGTGAAAGAAGGGGATTACAGATGGATTTACTTCCTAGCAGAAGGAAATAACCACCTGACCGTTCCGGTGAGAACTGCACGGGAGACGTCAGTTTACACGAATAGACAATGCGACGTCACATCCATTCACAAGGTTCTGTCCTACCTTACACTTCCAATGCAGATAGTGCAACACCGATAGACCCACTCGAACAAACCTAATAATGCGGTTCTTTCCAGTGTTGCGAGTTACTGCTTTCCAAATACCTCTACCCCAATCTTCCCTTAGCAAACACTCTCTTTGTTCCCTTATGTTCTCTGCTTTCTTAACATATTGTCTTCTCCCTATTAAGTTTCAGCAGCTGAAGCAAGGAAGTATATATCACCGCTTTGTCCGTCTGTCGACAACTTTCAACTCAGGAACTAAGAAGATAGTTGAGGTGTCCTTGGACAGCTATCGGCAGGATGAGTTCAAACCTGCATGGATAATTTAGATTGGATGAGTGGGTCCCGAGGTATGGTGGCTTATTTCTCCGCAGTAACTAATGGGGACAATCAACAACATTAAAGTGAGGAACGATGAGGACAATTCGGAAAATAATATCCAGTGAGATTGCAGCACCAGTTTTTGGAAACAAAGTTTCCGACTGTTTCCTTCAAGTTGCAGGACTGGACGCGACCGAAATTTATCGGAAAGTGTGAGTTGTGCACGGAAATGATTTCATGACAGTCTGCTCTGTTCAGAAAAGATCTCAAAGGTTTCGAGAAGAACGAACTTATTTCCATGATGGAGCTTACTCTTCAGGCGGGAACTTTCTTTGAGGCAGCGGCGGTTTTTCAGGTGAAGTGGATGAATCTGTACTTCACCTATTATTTCATTTCTGCATTAATTAAATAAAGAAAACACAATTTCAAAAATACTGAAATAAATGTCATAAAATGTCAGCAAGAATAACACCAATTCGCTTTATTATAGTTTTGTCTACAAGTAATTCACAATACTGGCGCTAGAAGGCGCCATCCGTCTTGCAAAACAGGCTCCTTTGGTTACTCAGCTCAGCAAAAGGAAGGAAGGAAGGAAAGGAAGCATTTAGGGTTGTCCCTAGCTATCTTCTTTCCTACTGATCTTGAGCGGAAGTGAGGTCCACTATTTGTAGCAGAAGATGAACTTCTCGGACAGGCCATTCTGACCAATCAGAAGCGGCCTGGAGCTTAGCCTTGGCAGAGACCCACTCCTTTCTTTCCTATTCTGTGGCGCCTGTGAAGTTCTCTCTTGCTCTTTCCAAAAAAGTTTCACTGGCCAATGCATAATGACATACTGGAATTGTTTTCTCCAAATCCCACCTTAGCAGTTAGCAGCACTATGAATCTTTGCGACAGGGCTGGAAACTACATGATAATTACCACGGTCGTAAGGAATTTCATCGCCTGTACGATGTATAATCCAGATTTTACTACTAGAAAATATATAGTAAATTGGATGCTTAGCATCTTAGCTAAACTATGTACGATTTTAAAACCTAGTAAGTTGATCTATCATCACGCTTTTAAGATAAAAAGAAGGGAAAAATTCAAACGCATGTTGCGGACGAACTAGAAAAATTTCAACGTAAAAATAACTATCCAGTCGCTGAAGTTTTCTCACTCAGTGTTGAATGCAGAGAATTCAGGAGGTGTGTGGGGGTGGGGTTGGAATTGTGCTAAAAGAGGAATTGTTTGTACTTTCAAGAACAATATTTTATCTTTTGCTATGGCTCATAACAAACTCCCTGGAGAATTTTGAAGCTCCAACGGGGATTTCTCTCGCCCCACCATCTAGGTTCATCATTAGTATCATCAGATGTATTTATTATACACGCATATCGGATTGAGCCTATGTCGAAGCCAAGTACTCACCTTTGGTGCTGGGGTCGTCGGATCGATCCCTGCTCATGCTATGTGGGCTTTGTGGTGAACAAACACCGTGTGCGTGGATTTTCTCGAGGTGCTCCCATTTCCTCCCACTTTCTTCATTCCACCAATTCATCCCATCATCATCCATACGGTCTGAGCCATAGTTGAATAAAGGCCTTAAAATGAATTTTAAAAAAATCGAAGCCAAGTATGGGAGTTAATATGTCCATCAAATGTTAAAGCCACAATTTTCCACTTAAATGGAAAAAGAAAAAAATATATCCTCGTCATAATCCGGAGCACATACACATTTGATAAGTGACATAAATATTTATATTAGCTTTATATTAGTGACATAAATATTTATATTTATAAATCTTTATGTATATTAATTGGTCACATCTTCACTATTAGGTTTTAAAGACTGTTGAAAAATCTTGTCGGTGATAAAATGATCGTGTAAGGTTTCCGGTACATTTCGGCGCCGCCGTCTGGGCGCCACCATTTTGGCGCAGGCTACATTTCGACGCCCGTTCAGTTCGGCGCTAAAGTGAGGAAAACGGAAATTATTAACATACCTTCTGACATAGTGGTGTATCTTTTACTTTTACTGTCCCCTGACGACATTTGATGATCAATGAAGTACTTAAAACACTATTTCTTGTACTCTGCTTCTAACTGCTTCTGACAAAGCTTTCAAGCATTATTTAAGTTTGCACGGTCTGAGCCAAAGATACCTAAAGGACTTAAGTGGATGGAATAGTGTGTAATCCCTCTTCGTAATTTATAACAAATCGAACACTGCCTAAACCTTTACAATGAGCATACGCGTAATACAGATTAAAATGTTTACATTCGCAGTTAATGTGGTCTAATAATACATATATAAGATAATATGTGTTTAGGACAAATATTTAAAGCAGATTATGAGGTAACAGAATTAGCAGAAACAGCTTGTGTAAAAAGGTATGAAATGGAACCTGTTGGCTTAACGTGAATAGAAAAATAAATTGTTTTTGTAGATTTGTACCTAATATACAAGAGCCTGTTAGTTCATTAACCTGACGCCGGATGCGGGGTCGACTGACAATGCAGAAGGGTTCAGTTCACGGAGTGTCGGGAACGTGTCCCGGGTGGTGTTTGTGGAAACTTAAACTGAACTACTTGCATTGCTTTGAGACTAGCAAAGTAATTAATACTAAAATGACTTTAAAGGGAAGTTTACGAAACGTCCTTGTATCTGATTGAGTTTATGTCTACTATTTCCTTCATTCTCTTCATGGAACCAATGCTTGATGGACAAATCCCCACATAGCAGAGTACATCGCTGGGACGTCCCATTTAGATCCCATTAACGTCAGATTTCTCAAGCTCCCATAGCGATGTCCTAAGGACATCCGTGGGATAACTCTGTGGGCAATACAAACAGTTCATCCCGTATGGTGGTTCCCTGGATGTCCCCCGGAAAACCATGCGGGATTACCTACCTGGAATTTCTATAAATTAAATCGACCTTACTATTATTATTATTTAATTAATTATAACTATACGAAGGATATGCCTTCGTATAGTTATACGAAGGATTAATTACAACTATACGTCCCATGGATGTAAACGGGACTTAAACAGGACGTCCTACGGACGTCCCGATATCCTGCCAGGAGATCCGCCAGATGTTCCTGGGACGTCATTTTGCTATGTGGGCCATTTCTATGAATTTTGTCGTAGGCATTCTCGGAATACTACGTTTAAGAAAAGATGCCAATACACTCAATCTTAAGGGTGGTGTGGAAAATGCTAAAAATTAAAGGTTCTGATGTGGAACCGAAGGGAAATTACGATACCAAAATGAAGTCTAGTTTTGGTCGCTTTTTGCCTCATGTGCAATCTGAATAAGTTCTATATTACTCTAAAAGAGAACCATACTTTTGTTGTAAGAAAAAAATCTATAATTGTATTAAATATGTCGTGAGAATATGAAGCAAAGTTTTAAAAATAATGCTCAAGTTGATTTGTGGAGTTACATTTAAATTTGAATATTTAAGGCCCTTGGGAAACGTACTTTGGCTCTGGCCGAATGGATAATGATGCGAGAATCGGTGGAATAAAGAAAATTGAAGGAAAAACGGAAGGATCCCGACTCCCTGAGAAAATCCACGCACAAGGCCTTTGTCAACTACAAAGCCCGACGAACTGGGGACCCCACGCACCAAAAGTCCCATGGAGTTTCACTGTTTGAAAAATTACTTAATTACAAACTCAAGAAAAGTATTATTTCTATTTCAATCATAAATGTAGTACTTAGCACAGCCATGTGAAGGTGTGGTCATTTTGAAGAGAAGTAGCAAACTGACTGAAACGATGTATTGTTTTGGAAGGTAGAAACTTAGTATTACGGAGAACAATATGAAATAATAATTGCATGGTGTATTGGGGAAGGGGCAATCCAGCAGGATGCTCAACATTGAGTAATATGAGTAAATGATATTAGGAATAAATCGGCAGTCTGGATATTCAGGATAACTGTTACCAGTAGGTAATATGAAAGCGTGTTTACATATAAATAAATGCTTTGGTAGAACTTCACCTACTGTTTCAACCACGAGCCGCCACTGCTTTGAGGAGGAGATACAAAAACTGGGGCCCCTTTTAGACCAGTGAATGAATGGAAGTAAAACTTCGTGGAGAAATGGCAGAGATATGAACGTACCTTCTCTGTGTATTCAAATTATTGTTACTCTTTATCACTTTACATTTTAACGTAGGTTATTTTCCTAATTGCCCTCGTATTAAGGCTATAACGGTGCTTGAGGTATCGTTGTAAAGATCATGGCGAGACGAGTTCAAAGTTATATAGGCCTATATGTCCTTCCACCAGTCGACAATTTTCAACTGACTCTACGAAAGTGGTTGAGGACTGCGGTTTCGTTGGAAAGGTTTTGGAAAGACGGTGCAAATCGCATATATCACGGCTATCCGCCGTCGAGAACTTTCAACTGAGAAGCTATGAACTCAGGAACTACTAGGGCTACAAAGAATTGGAAATGTCGTCCGATAGGTCATTCCAACGAAACATGGCTAATCTTAATCGAAAGCTCCTTGTTGAAGCCTGGCAGTAGCACATGCGTACCCCAGACAGAAATGCACACATGAATTCTGTTTCCCAGATATTTCTTTCATCTTATGTTTTGAGAGGTATATGGGAATCAATATATATAGCTACCTCTCATTGATTGATTTCCATATACCTCTCATGATACCCACATTCATTGATTCCCATATATATACACCGTGTATATATAGTGCTTGGCAAAAGTTCCGGAACGGTTTTCTGAGAACTTGAAAGAGACGAAAATTGCGGGGAATCAACGGGCTATTGCACGGGCTGGCTAATCAAAATGTGTGGACCTCTGAGTGGGCCGAATTTTGATTTTAGAAGTAACGTCCCCACTTTTTCCAGATTGTGATCTACGGGACAAAATAAATCGGGATATGTTCTACTCAAAACTGTAGGATTTTGAGTCCTGGGCCCAACGACCTGAGAAAATATAATGGGAAGAAGCGTAAGAAGTTCTGGTTGGAAGGCGTTTTACTGGAAACTTGGAAGACACAAACGTTGCGGGAAATCAACAGAATTATCAAACGTGGGGGCCAATAAAATGTGCGGAGTTCTGTAAGGACCTTTATTTTGTATTGAAAATGCGAACCATCATTATTTATTCCAGACTCTGTATTTACGAAAAAATGAGAATATGTCTTGTTCAAAACTATAGGATGTGATTTCTGGGCCCGATGGGGCCGGAAACAATACAAGAGAAGTGTCAAAAGTTTTGAAACGGCTAAATATCTCGGTTAAAATGTGTTTTTGAACTTTAAAGAGATAAAAGTTGTAGGAAATCAACAGAACGATCGAACAGATCAAAATATGTGGTGTTCTGTGTGAACCCCATGAGACCGAAATTGGATTTCGCAAATTGGAACCCGTACTTGACACTTCAGATTCTTTGTGTACGAAAAATATAAGTCAAGATATGTCCTTCTTAGTAATGTAAAGTATGGTGCCAAAAGCAGGTTAATTGTGGGAAGTCCAAGGACTCAAAAATGAAGGTCTAATAAGCGATGAAATTCGTAGGTCATGAAAGGAGATACTGCATATTGGGTTCATATAGGGACCCTAGGAAACCCAAGTTGCTTTCTTAAATGCTATCTTTTTTGTTATCATTGCATGCTAGGGAAAATATTGCACAGTATGTAGTAGTTGCGCTGTACGGAAAAGTGCGGGTTGCCATTTGCAAAATACAAGTTGGGCTCCATGTGGCTCACACAGGACCCCATATATTTAGATTGGCCAGTCCGTCCGATAGCTTTGTTGATTTCCTTCAAATTTGTCTCTTTAAAGTTTTTTATAACGTATTTTAACCTAAATATTTAGCAGTTGCGAGATATTTAATACTTCTCACCATTAATCCACTTTCTGGCCATGTGGGCCCAATACTTACATCCTAAACTTTGGAACAGGACTCACTCTGATTTATTTTCCTTTAGATACAGAACATGCAATAAAAACATTTGGATTTACAAATTCAAATTCGGGCCACATGAGACCTACACAGGGCAGTTGGTTTGCTCTTCGCTAGTTCTGTTTATTTCCCGTAACTTTTGTGTCTTTCAAGATTTCAAATAAATACATTCTAACAGAGGCACTTAACCTTTCAGGAACTTTTGACGCTTCTCACCCTTTACTGTTACCGCCCTGTGGGGGCCAGGGTTCACATCCTCCAGGGTGTCCCTGTCATATACGCAAATATTTCGGAAGATGATTTGTCACATCAAAATAAGAATAAAATTTCCTGTAAACATGCGTCCGAGTTTTCTTCCGTTTGGAGATGTAGCGTTTCCAGCTTGAAGTCTAATGTCGACGCCTAACGTTGGGAAGATAATCAGGAACTACGCATTGAATGAAACCTTCGCTTGCTGAAATTTGTTTCCATTATCATGGTGGATATCACGAGTGAAAGTACGATGTCACTGGCTTCTCTGAATTACCAACCTGGTATAACATTTTAAATTTTCAAATGGCACTTCAAGGTTTTATTGGGTATTTGGTATCCTCTAACAATGATAAACAACACACGTAAAGCGCACACCGTAGTGTTACGAAGTATGGATGAAATGTCATACGAAAGTACGTAGTTTGTATAAAAGAGAGAAAATTTTTCTGTCTTGTCCATAACCTAACTTAAAATACAACGGAAAGGAGGAGGGAAAATCGGTATTATAATTTACTGTTTCAAAACGGAATTTTTCGAAAGAGAAATTCATACATAGGGATTGCTCTTTTAGAACGTACATACAACCTCAAAATCATTGCGGAGTTTCCTTACAATTACTCAAACAAAGTTTCGCTGGAGAATTTTCTATATACTAGGCAAGTGAGGCAAAAATTTGAGTGCGTGATTTCGTATGAACTTTTCACTTGCGTCACAACCCTATTGTAATTATAGTAGAATAGTGAATGATACCTCAGTTCATTAGAAATATACCATAGAATGAAATAGTGTGCGATTACAGGGAATTACTCTCATACGGGTGGGGGAAAACGTCGCCAATATATATATTTTGTGAAAAAATCTTTGTTACCAATTTTGGCTCTCCTGCCGTACTTAAAAGAGGAAAATTACACAAAAATAAGGCCAACCAGGTCAAATTTGACTAAAAGGGAATAATTATAGGAACATATTCCACATTATAAGATTAAAAACATGTCGAAAATCCTAAAAGATATCGCTTGGGGTTTGTGAGCCATATTGGATTTTGTTAACCATATTGAATTTCACAATTATGACCACCTTTTCGTGTATAATTCCTCAGGCAACGTGGATTCTTTTTATTGCTATCTTTATAAGGAATCTGAAGTATAGAACACTTTTTCTCTGGAAGTAACTATTTTTGTATAGCTCTAGATTAAACTGGAAAAGATGGGTTTCTTCTTCTAATTTTTTTCTTTACATGGAAATTTTGTACGCGGGTAAAGCCTTTTAAGAAGTGTAGGAAATATAATAAGGGTAGGAAATATAATAATAAATATAATAATATCATATATATATCTGGAAAGGGTTGTTTAATAGCAGAGTTCTACAGCCGCAAATGTTATGGTGGGCTCTATGAAGAAATCGCTTTGTAATATATGCCTATGTTGACGTAAGTTAATATGGACAGAATTGGTAACAAGCATTTCATCACTGAACATGCCACGCAACGTCGACGGCTCATTGCTTTTGTTTCTTAATTAATCAATAAAAGCAAAATAGAAGTGACTAAAATGATTTTAATCTTCGGAAACCACTCCTCACAATGGATCTTGAGCTGAACGAAGTACAGAGGTTTTGAAACACCAATTTATTAGCTACAAATAATGTTTTAGCACTTTCTATATGCATTAGTTATTGTATATTTAAAACTTAATATGTATTACTTACTTTGTATTTAGATTGAATGTAAAATAAAAATAGTTGGATCCAGGTAACATGTTCTAAATCGACTACGGTTGCTTCTTACCGTGATTATTTAATATGACGTTCCATGACGAATGGTTCGGAACATTATTAAGTCCATAGTTAGTCTGTTTTCCAGCCTTAACAACAATAATCAAATTATTGTATTGGTAAGTATTCACGGGAAGTCCTTAAACGCACTTACACATATAAATTGAAACTTCGAGTAATCCTATGAAATTTTCTTCATGTATAATTTTATTCTTACGTTATACACATACGATTTACCTTGTTTGTCAATAACAAAAAATGAGGCTTGGTAATTAATTTAAAACACAATGGGCCTGTGTGAAACAGTAAAATTAAAGGTAAAAGTTACAACTCGGATACATTATCAACTTATTTCTTTGTTCATAAAAACGGACTATCCAACAATATGTTACGTTTTTGTTTCGGTTCGTATGTTGATACCACAGTGACGTGAAGATGGAAAATTTTAATCTTAGATTCGAAATGTAGTGGTAAATATTGCAACTTTCGCTCGTTAACATGAAAACTTTAATCTTGACAAGTTTCGTCTTTGTCGATTACAGTGTGTTAAATGTGTAGCTCTAGCTACTACTGCAGTCTAGCTACTTGTGACATAGAGCATTTGGAATGGACTCAAAATGCTGCGTTTTATGTTCCTACAGTCAAGAAACCTAAGGTTGTGGGAAATAACAAAAACATGGCCTAATGTGAAACTCAAGATGTGCTGATGAAGGGCACAAAGACCCATGCTTAATACGAGAAAGTATTGAGCCCTTGTTTCTATAGTACACAATGCAATTTTAAATTACGTGATCCTCAATTTTTCCTTGCTAGAATCATAGTCTGACGTGACTGAAAGTACACAACAGAGAATATACTATATGCCCATGTACTCCACTCATATCATCCCAGGATTTTGTTACAAAAATAATAACAAATTCCTAGAAAAACAATTAAAAATTGCATTGCGTACTTCAGAAACAAGGACTCAATACTTTCTCGTCTTTAACATGGGCCGGTACGTCCGTTGTGTCCTTCATCAGCACATCTTAAGTTTCACAACTGGCAATGTTCTAATCTCCCACGACTTTTAGTACGTTTCTTGGCTATAGGAACATAAAACTTAGCATTTTTAGTCGATTTCATTTTTCCAGATCAGAAGATTTCCACAGTTTTACTATTGAAAGTTAAGTCAATCTTAAGATAGAAGCGGTAAGTTTTAATTATAAATTGTAAAAATATATACTCACAATCTTCATAGAACAACTTCAGGTGGTGACGTTGTATGGATATCTCGTACTTACAATTGGCTAAAAACAATCCTTATTTGAAAAAAAGGAGGGGTGACTGAACCAAACCATTTCCATGCAAAAAGTTCATTCATTTTTTACCGCAAAGTAATAGTTTTTGATTCCACCGAGGCATCCAAACTATGCACAGGCAACAACAGTAGTTGCGTTGCTGTATTTTATAGAGTGAATGCTGTAATTGTATGGTGAGTTTCATTGCTTTTCTTGTGCTTTCTTATTGTTTTTGAAGGGTTTGTGTCCTTCATCAGTAGATGTTCCACATTATGCGATGGTTTTGTAATTTCCCAAGGATTTTGGTAGCTTTTCTGGCTATAGAAGCATAAAACGTTCTATTTTGAGTCATTTTCAGTGCTCTGTATCACAAGTAGCTGAACTGTAATATTACCGTTTTTAACAAGCATTATAATTACGTAATGTTCAGGTCATGCATCAGAAAATTAATCTGTGATTCAGAAGAACAAGTGCGTAATCGATAATTATATTCTGCTACGCTACATGAAACGAATTTAAATAAATCTTAGAGTGACTACCAACAGTAATCAAAGCTATGTGACTTCACAATTGAAATCGAAATTTTGCGATCATAGTAATTAGTTTAAAGAGACGTTCTTTCTTGGCATTTGAAAGACTTTTCACGGTATATATTTTCATCTTTAACTTTATAAAAGATTTAAATATATTATAAAAGAGTTTTGTCGCATATTAACATTTCGACAAATTAACCCGTTTATTATGCGTGTCACGATAGGTAAACGTGCATAGTGTCTTATGCTTTTATAACTTGTATGTAAGTTACTGGTTTTGTCAAATTTCAATTCAAATACATTCGAAAGATCCCTGGCATTTGCAATAAAATCCAATTAAAATTTTATGTTTCAAATGTTATAGTCAAATTAATAATTTGAGTAAATATCTAAACTTTTATTCTTAAATTACCTTTTCTTCGTGTGTTGCCAAGTGTTAAACCAAACGTTTGTAGAATTTTTGACACTTTATACTCAAGCTAGCCTTTATTTCTGTTTATGTGCCATGTGTATTTTTGGACCTGAGGAATGTGGAAGCTTACACACTTTCATACTCAATGACCTTCTGTGTGTTGCCATGTGTATGTTTAGACCTGAGGATTGGGGAAATTTCCACACTTTTATTCTCAAGTGAGTTTTGTGTGTATCGCCATGTGTATGTGTAGAGCTAAGGATTGAGTAAATTTCCACACTTTTATAATCAAATGACGTTTTGTTTGTGTTGTCATGTGTAAATTACAATCTGACGATTGAGGAAATTTCCACACGTTTGCACTGAAATGACATTTTTGTCTTGCTGTGCCTATTTCTAAACCTGTGGAGTGAATAAATTTCCCTACTTTTATACTCAATTGACACTCAAGTGACAAAATTTGCACTTGTATACGCCTTTTTTTTTTTGCTGAGCGTTTTTAGACCTGAGGATCGAGTAAATTCGAATACACTTTTATTTTGAAGGGACGACTTCTTTCTTTTCAAATTGTATTTATGCTCTTCAGGCATCTAAGGCTTAGGTCGACCATTTGTTTGTGTTGCCATGTGTATTTCTAGACCTTAGAATTGCGGAAATTTCCATTTTTATAATCAAGTGACCTTTTGTTTCTCTGTTGTCATGTGTATTTTTAAACCTGAGAATTGAACAAATTTTCACACTAATATACTGAACTGTACTTTCGTTTGTGTTGCTGTGAATATTTTTAGACCTAGGGATTGAGTAAATTTACACTTTTATACTCAAGTGTCTTTTTCTTTGTGTTGCTATGACCATTTTTAAACCTGAGGATTGAGTAAATTTCCCATCTTTTTACTAAAGTAATTTTTTGTTTGTGTTTCCATGCGTATTTTTCCGCCGTAGCTCAGTGGTACAGCGTTGGCGTAGCGTTCGGAGGTCCTATGTTCAATCCCAGTGGCCGACCATCCTGAGGTTTTTGCTGTCACACCAGGCAAATTGCCCGGGATGGCACCTTCAACATAGACCCTGATCGACACCTTCCCAAATCCCTTCCTCTCCCTTATCCTGGTGTGAGCCTTAGATGCCTAAAGCCCATAAATAAGAATTCAAATTCCATGCGTAATTTTAACCCCGAAGGTTGAGTAAATTTATAGACATTCTCTAACTCAAGTAACCTTTTGATTGTGTGTTACCATGTATATTTTTAGACCTGCAGAGTGGAAATTCTCAAAGCATCTTTTGAGACTTAAGGGTTGGGAAAATTTCCCCAATATTATACTAAAACGATCTTTTATTTCTGTTCTGCTATGTGTATTTTAGCCCTGTTAAACCTGAAGATTGAATAAATTCCCACATTTAAATTGAAGTGACTTTTTGTTTGTGCGTTGCCATGTGTATTTTTAGACCTGAAGATTGAGGAAACCTTCGTCCACACTGTTTACACTTATATGGCTTAAATCCAGTATGGACACGCATATGCCGTCGATAATTGCTGTCGTGTGTAAATCTGAGTCCACATTGTTTACACTCATTAGGTCTCTCGCCTGTGTGAACTCTTCGGTGATTGATTAAAGGTTCTTTTCTTGCAAACTTCGTTCCACAAATTTCACACATAAAAGGTTTATCTCCAGTGTGAACTAATACATGTCTGTTCAAATTACTATTTTTATTGAATTTTAATCCACAAAACTCGCATTGATAGCGCTTCACACCTGAATGGATTTTCATGTGTCGCTTCAAATTACATGAATTAGAAAACTTTCTGTTGCATTCTTGACACTCATAAGGTCTTTCTCCTGTATGGAGAGTCAGGTGCGTTCTTATATGCTCTTTCCTATAAACGATATGTCCACAAATTTCACATACGAATGTATTGCCTCCTGCGTGGATCCTTAGGTGCCTGTTCCAACTGCTGTTGTCAATAAATTTCTTTCCACACAGTCTACATTCGCGTTCACACGTCCTATTCTTTCGTGGACTCTTCACGTTTGAAGATGACGATTGACAGGCATTAGTGGTGGAAGACTTTTTCCTTGCTTGTATTTTGTCTTTCGCTATCTGAAAAATTTCCAATTCATTACTATCGCCTCTAATATTATAACTGTCATTATCATCATGTATTGCCATTTCCGACTCATTTGTATCTTCGGATTTAATTTCAGCATCTCTTGAACTACTTTCGACAGAGGATGCCTCATTGAACAAACTGATATCCTTATAGTCTTGCTCTAAGGAAATGAAATGTGTTCCGTCTATCTTTGATTCCTCCTCCTTTATTTCAATACTATCCGCAACATTTCCATGATGTTCCATTGAAATTTCAGGTATATTTCCTGTACCCGAGGAAACAAACACTAACGACTTCGGAAACTCACTTGATATTAAATCACAGGAAACATTTTTCGAAATTGTAATATCTGCATCTTCAGATAAAGCATCACAAGCCAGTTTACTTGAGGTGGTACAATCCTGAAAAGTGCAAGAAAATTTGTGGTTAGCAACTTTTAAAATGCAAGTTAAAAAATTACGAATGTATTTATTTATTCAACATAGAGTGAAATGAAGGTACTGACAAGGCAATAGCACAGAAAGCCATACCGAAACCTACCATTTTTCCCACGTGAAGTTGATGCCAAATTAGTCTTCCACACAAAATATTAGCTGCGGATACAAAGTACAAATAGGGAAAAACAAACTGACAAACATTACCTCTGTTTCTTGGTGCTTCATAAACGAAGTTAGCTACACTGACGGAAATAAGCAAGTTGCGATGCCGTGTATATTCGGATCAGTGTTCAAATGCAAAGCGCCTACTATGAACCTTTATAGCATTTTGAGTATGGAAAAGTAGGGATTACGTAAGTATCGTGTGTACAGCATTCGTTTCGAACCAAAAAAAATAATGTAGATCAATCAGCTTCTTGAAAATAGTGAGAAGAAATCGTTTTTGTTTTTGCAAGCGATTTTTGTTTCATCCTTGCTCAGAGTTATCTCTACTGCATCTCAGGTCATGATCACATAAATTACATACAGGATGCAAAGATGAGTATACAACCAGTAATGAAAGAGAGAAAATAATGGACATTGAATCAATCACTACAGCAGCAATCCAACGAATTTACTCCATGCACAGAAATTCTGGCGACGCTATAAAATTGTTTTGTGCACTTATTGTCCCAGAAAAATGTAACCATAGTCTCACAATAAGGCCTGTCAATTATGTTGATGATGATACTTCGTGTTCTGCCCGGAGGCAAGTCTGGTTCAAAAGGCGTCGGTAAAGTTGTTCCCTCGAAAGCCACATAGACGCATATGCATCTCTGAAACTAAGGTGCCAATTCGGAAAGTGTTTTCTTACATCAAAACAAGAAAAAATGCACTCTGAAGGTTACGATATAATGCTTAGTTTCGGAGATATTGGCGTGCAAAATTCGGGAAGTATCGTCACAAATGACGTAATATATCCAGAAGTAATGACGGAGGTCGTGTTGGTTTAGCAACTGATAATCGAAATTTTATCCAATACACATATTGCAGCAAATTGTATGATTGGACAATGCTGCTTGTGAGAGGGGATTTCTATACTTGCTTTATTAAACCATATGAATTTCATGACAATGAAAAATCTATGTAGGGAACTCTCTCTGAAGCATAAATTCCGCAATAATAAATGCATTTGGAGCCACGTCACCATTTGTGGAGACGATGCCGCGCTAAATTGCAAGTCCCTAGCGTCGAAATGATAAATGTTTAGAGATGTTGGCAAAGGAACGTTTGGTAGTTTCAAGATCCCTGACACTTTGCTTTGCTATATGCATAGTACCCAATCAATCAATCAATCAATCAATCAATCAATCAATCTATCTATCTATCTATCTATCTATCTATCTAAATAGACAGGGGTGCTAATGCAAGATTCACAAGAGAAATGGAGTGGTGTTACTTACAGACAAATAACGTTACGTAGGGTGCACAAAGATTGGTAAAGGGTTTGAGCTGAACAATGCACCGTCGAAGCAAGTACTA
Source organism: Lepisma saccharinum (assembly GCA_022664845.1). Lineage (NCBI taxonomy): Eukaryota > Metazoa > Arthropoda > Insecta > Zygentoma > Lepismatidae > Lepisma > Lepisma saccharinum. The sequence continues at coordinate 84,411 of JAGDQP010004161.1, forward strand.
GAACATAGGCACACGACGAGATGATGCTATGAATATATGATAGGAGTGATTCCACTCGATGGAATGATGAAACCACAAATGAGTCTTGCATCATGCACAACAAAGCAGTACACTTAAAGTACAGTCACCACGTTCACATGTTTGTGGTTTCCTTACAAAGCTGAACTGTTTAGGTGTGGCGAAATCTGGAAATCGTTGCGATGTATAGCCTGTAGAAAACCACGAATATTTGATCATGTCGCGGAATCGTGGGGAACAAAACTGATAATGAATGAAGGATAGTATTTTAAAAATAATGTTCCTTTGAAAAAGTGCAAAATGTAAATCTTCACGACCTGCTAATAATTCCGATAGTCGCCGGAAAAGTGATTTCCATTGCCGAAGTTTGTCGAGACGTTCAATTTTCCCTGTAGTTCCAGGAGGAATTTTAAAAAATTCAATTGTCTTTCCGGGACGCATACCCTCTAAACATGAGCTATCATTGTATGCTGTCCACAAATCCAAATGCACTTATTTTCTGTAAAAAGGAAAAAAGCCTCTTGATACCATTCTGTTAATTTTTGCCTACCCATTTTACCGGATTTTGAAGCTTTCACAATAATATTTTCTGCTTTGAATATTTTTTTGGTAACGGTAGGGCCAAAACTTCCCGCCAGTTCTTGTAACTTTATGAACAGTTTCGGGAGCAGCATAGTATCCATGCTTATAGTAGGCATGATTGTGTAAGAGTGAGTGAGAGCGTTGATTGACTGGGCCATGATTTCCATATGCTTTCCTCCAACAAACGATAATGTGCGTCTAGCTCTGATCTTTTCAAAGCCACTCTGATCTGTATTAAAAATTGGCGATGGTAAATGGTCAGCAAGCTTTTTCGTTGTTGATTAAAATCAGTTACAGATTTAAGGAGTTCCAGCTCATCCTTCGTGTCTCCCGGGAGACGAATTTCGTTATTTTTCTGCTTTTAATTCTATAATGTCTCTTGAAATAATAGATCCAGGCTTTCGATGCAGCAAAATTAAATTCTGCTTCTTTGTGTGTAAATTCCATCGCCCATATTTTTAAATCTTCATTACATACGTTTTACTCGTTCTTTCTCGTTTCCACAGACCGGGCAAAAAAATTTCATATCTTTCCTTCTTGCACTATACTGGGTTAGCTTTCCTATTTTGTAACTGTGCTCTCCATTTATGTAATTGCAGTTGGGACGTAACTGACCGAAACTTTGAACGGACTGTGGATAACGATAATCTCTTCCGACCACCTTCGTTGAGCCAGTATTTTACTGTTTTTCTATTATAATATGTGCCAATATATTCTTTCGATTTTTTCTCCGGACTTGGTACATAAGTTGAAGCCGACGAAGTACGTAGTCAATAAGTTTCATTATCACTCGAAGACAACATTGGTTCCGATTTCTTCAATGAAATAATGTCACAGGCGGACTGATTAACTAATTCTGATGAAATTGACGTCGATGTCACGTTCGTCATCCGTTGAATCTGCATCTTGTTGTTCGATATCAAGACAAACACCAACAGAAAGGTCTGCTCCTAGCAGATGTTGTTCTAGAAGTTTTATTATACTGTCTGCCATTTGCTTTACTTGTTCACTCATTTCACTTCCCGGAATGATGTTCTTATCACAAAAATAGTTTATCGCGAAGGCTAGAATACTGACAGGATTCAATGGTTCCTCCAAACCGCATATTGTAACGTGTTCTGCACAGTTCACTGCACTTATCTTCCTTAATACGTGTTGTCTGTGCACTTCACGTACTTGTAAACAAAATGTCAACACTATAGTGTCCCCGTTTGACGGTAACTTTTCTTATAGTCACTCATGCAGAACACTCACAACAGAGAACATTATAATGACAAACTGACAAGTGAGTGTTGTTTCCATGAACGCCCAGTACGTTACTTGCTACTAGATTAGGGCTGCTCAACATTTCTATACTTCCCATTCAAACTACCATGCTGGAAGGCGAGAAACAATAAAACATTTGCAGACAGTAATTGTAATGTGCTTGCATTGGTTCGGTGTGTGTGGCGCAGGAATAATTTATACTTTAATCACTAAATCGGGTAAATATGTCTGCCATGTATTAATTGAATTGAAACCTAATCACCATGGTCCCCTAGCTAGCCGGATTTCGGATCGACACTGCGGAGGCACGTGAGTTTAAAGTTCAAGCCAGAACATCCTGAGTGGGATTCTCCAGGGTTTCCATGTCACTTGTACCAGGTAAATACCGGGATTCTACTTTCACAAAGGCCCTGACCGACTTCTTCCCATATCCTGATTATTCCTTATCGCGGCCTGGCCATAGATGCCTACAGGCCATAAAATAAATCCACAATTCATTCAATTTTATTTTGTGGCCTCCCGGCATCTTTGGCACAAACCGGGAAAGGATAGGACATGAATGAAGGAGTTAGCGATCAGCGCTTCCTCAAAGTACTATCCCGGAATTCGGCTGATGAAACTGAGAAATCCTGAAATATCTCAATCATCATAATCGACTAAATCACGGGGGTTTGGATTTTTCCCACCTAGACCATGGGACCTGGGTGTCATATTATTCATAAAATATGATCAAATAGGTGAATGTATTTTGATATTACGTGCTTAAAACTGTGAATGGCTAAACGAATTGTTGGTCTCAACGCGTGCGATTTATTCAATGACACTCGCTAAGTACATGACTCATGGATTCTACCGCAACATTCCAGGAACCTTTTCCGAATTAAGCTTTTCGTCTTCGCAGTTTCTTTTTTTTTGTGAATGGAAGTTTCGCTTTGACATGGTGGAAGATTACCTTACACATCTATTTCGTACGTAATTTACAAGAAGTGCAACCAATGCAGCGTTCCATATCAGCAACAAAACAAGCATAAGTTATCACTTCTAATGTAATGCACAGTTACATTCACCGTTCTCTATTTTAAATTAAGATAATACCTTTCCATGTTCAAGAGTTACAACTTCTCTCTCTCTCTCTCT